>JAWZYU010001025.1:0-54000 GCA_038380435.1 Ryuthela nishihirai | reverse complement strand
AAATTTTTAAATTTAAAATTCAAAATTCTAATAAGTGAACGAGGTCAAGTTTTGTCGTTGAGATTTTTCAATCCAAACTTTTACAAAAGGAAGAATCCATAAACTGATAAAAAGATGGGAAAAAGTCATAGCCAACAACCAATATATAATAAATATATTACACAAAGCTTTATTTAAAAATGTGTTTTTCCCTTTATTTCAAAAGTGTCCATTACTTTGCACCAACCAAATATTTGGATTGATTTCTTTCAGATGCAATCTAAATTATTTGATTCTAGTTAAGCTCTGTGTTTTACAGCAGAAATATAAAGAGAAAAGTTCACCTGCTTGCGTGTTGTAAGTAATTGTTTTTGCATTTTTTTTACCTCGCTTTTTCGAACGTATTTGAGTAAGCAGAGTAAACTCATGAACAAAATATAAACATATTTAGCTTTTGGAGTGGAGGTGGTGGGGGCGGTAAATTATTCCTTGAACCCAGGAGAAGATCCAAGGATTAAAAATCATGGTAGAAGTATGAATACTGTGGAATTCTGTATTCTGTGGAATACTGGAAATTTGGAGTATGAATATTGTGGAATTTTGTAGGTAATATGGAATTCTGAATAATATGACCTACTGGAATCTGGAAGAATTACTCTGATGTATTACTTCGTTCTTTTAGGTAATCCTCAAAGTATTAAATTATGAACCATTACGAAGCCATATTTTGACAGCGTCTCCCAACCTTCTTTTCTATTTGTTTGTGCTACTGAGATTGCCTCACGATGTTTGAATTTGTGACATGTTAGGAGAATTCAAGTTTTAATGGGTGAAGAATGTAAGTTGACTTTCCAAAATTCCAACATTGAGGAGGACGAAATGCGCAAGGTAGTCACATGAAGAGCAGATTGTATCTGCTCTTCGTAGTCATCCAGTGTGCTCATTGAATCATTACATTTATGGAAAAGCCAATTGCCTTTCGAAGCTCACCAATCACTTTTTTTCATTATCAAAAATTTCTATTCCGAGCTCTGAAATGCCTCCTTTATCATCGAAGATTTCCTCCAAGACAATTGTCATCTAGTTTTCAAGCCGCAGTAGTCTTTTCAAGCCACAGAACTTTAGGAGGGTTTATTTCCAAGCTTAACTTTTAAACTTCCCTTTATCATCAAGAATTTTCTGTCCAAGCTCACCAATGTTCGCCTTTCATCACCATGAGTTTCCTTTCAAGTTCACCAGTGTGTATTTTTATCACCAAGAATTTCTCTTCTAAACTCGGAAATGTCTCCTTTATCATCGAGGATTTCAAGTCCATCGGTTTCTGGGTTCTCACAGAGAGCTTCCTTTTCAAAAGGCTGGCTATACTTCTTTTCATCAAGAGCTTCCTTTCCAAGTCGAGCGGCTACTTTTTATCATCAAGAGCTTACTTTTTCAAATTCGTCGGAGTCTTCTTTTTACTACCAAGGATTCTATTCCAAGTTCAGTGGTGTATCATTCATCACCAAGGGCTTCCTTTCCAAGCTCACCAGTGTCTTATTTTACATTACTAAGGATTTCTATTCGAAGCCTAGTATTTTTTGTCTTCATCATCAAGGATTTATATTCCAAGCTTATTGGCATATCCTTTCTCACCAAGGATTTCTATTTTACAAGCCCACAGGTGTCTCCTTCATCACCAAGGACTTCTATTCCAAGTCCACCGGTGTCTCCTTCGTCACCAAGGACTTCTATTCCAAGCCCACCAGTGTTTCCTTTTTCACGAAGCATTTCTATTCCAAGTCCACTGGTGTCTCCTTCGTCACCAAGAACCTCTATTCAAAACCCACCGGTGTCTTTTTCATCACCAAGGACTTCTATTCCAAGCCCACCAGTGTCTCTCTCGTCACCAAGGATTTCTATTCCAAGCTCACCGGTGTCTCTTTCATCACCATGGATTTCTGTTCCAAGACCACAATTGTCTCCTTCATCACCAAGGACTTCTATTCAAAACCCACCGGTGTCTTTTTCATCACCAAGGACTTCTATTCCAAGCCCACCAGTGTCTCTCTCGTCACCAAGGATTTCTATTCCAAGTCCACTGGTGTCTTCTTCGTCACCAAGGACCTCTATTCCAAACCCACCAGTGTCTTTTTCATCACTAAGGACTTCTATTCCAAGCCCACCAGTGTCTCTCTCGTCACCAAGGATTTCTATTCCAAGCTCACCGGTGCCTCTTTCATCACCAAGGATTTCTATTCCAAGCCCACAGGTGTCTCCTTCATCACCAAGGACTTCTATTCAAAACCCACCGGTGT
Organism: Ryuthela nishihirai; assembly: GCA_038380435.1. Taxonomy (NCBI): domain Eukaryota; kingdom Metazoa; phylum Arthropoda; class Arachnida; order Araneae; family Heptathelidae; genus Ryuthela; species Ryuthela nishihirai. The sequence goes on along the minus strand of JAWZYU010001025.1, from coordinate 51,727 downwards.
CTTTTTCATCACCAAGGACTTCTATTCCAAGCCCACCAGTGTCTCTCTCGTCACCAAGGATTTCTATTCCAAGCTCACCGGTGCCTCTTTCATCACCAAGGATTTGTATTCCAAGCCCACAGGTGTCTCCTTTGTCACCAAGGATTTCTTTTCCAAGCCCACCGGTGTCTCCTTAATCACCAAGGCCTTCCTTTCGAAGTCCAGAAGTATCGGTTTCTTCATCTGAGGCTATCTGGCGCTGTTGGGACTAAAATCTGTAAACTTTGACTATGAGCTTGACTGACAACCAAAATAATATTTTATAAGCTTCAATTTTATCCAAGGTATTTCACAGTTAAGTACATAACTTGATTTTCTAATTATCAATAAATTTTTAAATTATATTTTTCGTCCGCGATTAAAGATAAAAATGCAATCTATAATTGTAAAATTAGAAGAATACATATCGACTCTGGTGAATATGTAATGCTCCTTTCCAAATAGAATGAGGCTTTTTATTTTCCGACTTTTACCCTCTCCAATAGTAAAAAAAAAATAAATACCCCCTCAAGCAGCTGCTTGCCACAGAGGTCTGACAGTAGCCTGTCAGTTTATATGCCATAGTAGAAGGTCTGAGAGGATGGCAGGACCTCAGCATAAAAACAACACGAACATCCATGCCTTACCCGGGGCTCGAACCCAGGTCCCCTAGATCAGTAGCCATGAATGATTGGGAAAAATGCAAAGAGTATTTTTTTATCAGCTCCCACCAGTCGTCCCGTGGCAGAGAGGTTAGAGAGCTTGGCTAATGATCAAAGGGATCCGAGATCGAGAACCATGGATGTTTATGTTATCTTTCTGCTGAGGTCTCGCCTTTCTCACAGATCTTTTACTATGGCGTATTAAACTGACAGGCTCCTATCAGACCTTTGTGGCAAGCAGCTGCTTGAGGAGATATTTATTTATTTTTATTTTAAAACATCAAAATGAATTTATTTCTTTATCTGTTAAGACGAAAAAAGTTGAGTTTTTCCACCTCCCTAAGGTTAAGGAGACAAATTGTTGTTGTCAATGCATATTCTTGACTCTCGCACTCCAAACGGAAACGTCGGATTTCTAGCTTAAATAGACTGAAATAAAAAAAAAATTGGCCATTTTTAAACTTTTTCACAGCTAGAGGTTGTTATTGAACCAATTGGGAGATTTGGAAAGCATGAATATTAATACCACTTCATCAGTATCGTCAACCTAATAAGAAATTTTATTGGATACATTTAATATATATATTTAATATATATCTAAAACATTTAACATAGATATTTGTGTCTCTATCTGAAGTAAGAAAAAAAAATGACTGATTGCAGCTTTTAATTTTTCTCTTCCATTCTGGTTCCATATATTAAAGCACAACCCTAGTTATGTCAATGGGAGGCTAACGTCGAAATTCTATAACTTCTAAAATATGTTTTTTTTTAAATGTTATCAATCAAATAAATCAATATCTCGATTTTCAACAACATTCTTCCAGTATTTAACGAATTATGGAAGTTTGAATATTTAACAACAGCAATGGCTGTCCCAAATATTGACTTCAGAAATTAATTATAACCTAGTAATTAGTAATGTATCAAAGTGTATAATAAAACACTTTGGTACAATAGATGCATAATCTACATAAAATAATTGTGTATTTTTAGAACTTTGTGTAAAGAATTCTTTCACTATTCATCATTTTGTATGACATTGCTGTTGTTAAATATTTAAACTTCCATTACTCATTTAATACTGAAAGAATATTGTTGAAAATCGAGATATTGATTTATTTGATTGAGATCTTGATCTGCTATCACTTTTTTCAAAACTAAAACTTATTTTAGAAGTTATAGAACTTCGACGTTAGCTTCCAATTGACATAATATAGGTTGTTCCTTAATTTATGTAAACCAGTGTCGTAAAAGACGCTTTGTTTTTTGCCATTCCAATTCGAGCCAATAAATTCTATAATTTTTCGCGAAGAAACGAAATACGACACTGAAATTGTTTTTGTTTTATATCAAACATTTTATTATAAAAAGCTATATACATAATATCATAGTAACAACAAAGTATATATATATAGTTATTCTTTTCTACATATTTTTCTACTCTATTGACACGACTTTTGTTCATTTACATCTTACGCGATTGCTTCTCTCCATCGAAGCTAAGCAAATTGCTTTGTAAGAGAGAAGTTTTCAATCTAGCCGTTGCAGTAAAAAAAAGATAAGAAATATTAACAAGAATAAAGACACAAGCACTAGTACACCAATCATGCTTTAACTGGGCTCGAACCCGCATTCATTAGCGTTGCACTTAGTTGCGTTATAAATTAGATGCGAATAAATGAAACAAGTGTCTTTAAAAAGAATATAGAGTCAATTGGAAGAGTGTAATGTAAGCAACTCTTTTGCTAACTGAAAATGTCGGCTCTAATTCAATTTGTGGGGATTTGTGGGGAGCGCGCCTCAGTAAGTAAACTCATAATATGATACAGAGTTGTTATTTATCTATGTCTTAAGTAAGAAAGAGGATACGGATGGATGTGGGAAGGATGCATCGCATCTGTCGGATGAAATGTTAAGTTCTGGCCTCGTATACAGGAAAGCCGTCCCCAGCTTATGCTAAAGAACACGCTGGATGGCGTTGAAGGGAGGCTTCCATCTTATTCCTAACAACTGACCAGTGGGTTCCCTTCCCCCAACCCTCTCTGAGCCATTGGAATCCTAGAAATCTGGCCTGTGGGTTCCCTTCCCCCAACCCTCTCTGAGCCATTGGAATCCTAGAAATCTGGCCTGTGGGTTCCCTTCACCCAACCCTCTCTGAGCCATTGGAATCCTAGAAATCTGGCCTGTGGGTTCCCTTCCCCCAACCCTCTCTGAGCCATTGGAATCCTAGAAATCTGGCCTGTGGGTTCCCTTCACCCAACCCTCTCTGAGTCATTGGAATTCTAGAAATCTGGCCAGTGGGTTCCCTTCACCCAACCCTCTCTGAGCCATTGGAATCCTATGGATCCAATGTCTCAGAGGCCATTTAGCTCTTTGTGTACAAAACAAAAAGGGCATTTCAGAGTTCAAGCATCCGAACTCTAATTCAGTAATGATGTCATGGATAATGTTTGCTTCCACAACATCTCAGGTCAAAAGATGGTGAAGTGCAATGAATTCAAATCATAGATCGTTCCTGTCTACAAGTAATTCGATATTTTCCCGATATCTCTGCTGGAAGAATGATACTTTATAGCTCCTTATTTAACCTATTTTTTATTCTTCATCATAGGAGCTTTTTAGATAAATTCTCTTTATTTATACCTTCGAAATTCAAAGCGCAATTTTCCATTTTCGAAGATTCTAGAGCGATATCTAAAGTGGATAGTTTTTTGCGGTTTAATGGCTCATCACTAAGATTATTATGCATCTTTCTAAAATGGCACTTTTTTTGCTGCACAAAGGGATAAAGGCCAGGGCACAAGGATACAGAGTTTTAGAACAAGTTTCAGTAAGGAGACCCACTGGGGAGCTCTTAGAACAGATAAATATCTCTCATCGAGGCTATTTAGCAGCATTTTAACGTACACACGGGACCATAGCCTAACATCTCATCCAACATATGTCGGCTTTGGGTTTTTTTGCAAAGCACACTGTTATCTTCATTAATGTGTTTGGACAATCATTGGTTAAGGAGCGACCGACAATCATTGGCAGAGTGGTTAAGGAGCGACCGACTGTTTCATCAAAGCATACATACACTCTGTGTTTTGTTAGCTCTAACTGAGGCAGTGGTCAGCAATGACTTCGGTCTTAGTAGGACATGTATTGTATGAGAAGACATGTAAAAGCTACGAGCAGATTGCAGGATTCTTCTTCATCCTATATATCCAAATGAAATAAAAAAAAGTTTAGCTGAAATTCACATCTTTGTCACTTATAGTTGTTTAAAGTGATTTTTCTGGAGATAAAAAAGATAATTTTAAACGTTAAGAATTTCTACTGTAGTCCGGAGATTGAGGAAGAGCAATAGCCTTTGAAATGATGGATATTAAGAGCTTCAAAAAAGCTCTTAATGTCGTCCATTCTTCATTTTCGTTTCGTAACATGAGTGCAGTAAGTTCAAAAGTACTTGATACGCACAATCTTTCTAAGCCAGGGGTGGGCAATTGTTTTCGTATCTACACTGCGGATGCGTATTGACGTGGACGTCCTAGTGGAAAATACGAGACGAATCTTCGGTCGCGCACCGGAAGGAAATCTCGGTTCAAGGCGGATTTTTCTGACTGTCTTGGCGGGCCACAAAAAACCCTTAGCGGACCGAATGCGGCCCGTGGGCCGCTATTTGCCCACCCCTGTTCTAAGCAATCTAGCAAAATTAAACTCAGAAATCTTTATGGAATTAATATGCTAAATGTTGCCTGGAATCCAGTACTCAAAATTAAACAGTTATTAAATATTTCTTGTTAAAATAGAAAGAATCTTGAACAATATAATTATTGAATGAAATTGCAATTTTGCATTGTTTGTTACATTAAACTACACTGCTCACAAAAATTAGGGGATATTTCTTCGCTTCATATTCTTTTGAAATATCCCCTAATTTTTGTGAGCAGTATAGTATATGAAGATAGCATTAAATAAGTACTTAACAAAATTTGTACGGAGCATATTTAAAATCTTATCTGAAGAAAATCCGGGATAACTACGTAAATGTAAAATATACCGTATAAAGGCCAAGATGTATTATGTCGAAACTAAAAATGTAAAAAAAAAATTACTAACATTTCAGTGAAACTTTTCAGTTAGCAAAAGAAGTTTTTTTCTACAGTTAATAGGTGTTTATAATGACTGTTATGAACCGAATTTCAGAAAACAAATAAGAAAAATAAATAAGAAACTAACTGTAATTAAACCTAGCATTTTTTGGAAATTTCCGTTGAAATTGCAATCTTATTCTTTGATTCTATAGAGTGGCTTTCAAACATGAAGCCAGATCCTTAGCTATGGGGAGCAAAAAGGTCTTTTGTAAGAAGAGCCCCGATAAAATGAATGTATCACACATTTATGGAAATTTGCTATTAAAATTCAAAATATCCATAAAAATGTTTATGTCAATTTATTTCCATAGCGCCATTAAGATTGGAAATGCAACAGGATCATATATGGATGAGACTCTTTTTATCTTGTGAGTTCGGATGTTTTCTTCACCGAAACTTATTCTTCAGAAACTGAAAGATTGCGCGAGTACAGTCGCTTAAAAAAGTATCCGAACACTATGGTTGATTACAGAATTCAGAAAAAATATCTGGCAACGATTTTTTCTAGATATTAGTTATCTGGCAACCTTGGTGTCACGTGACACGTGACACCAAGGTTGGTGACACGTGTGTCTTTGGTGTCACGTGTCACGTGACACGTGACAGTCAAAGAAGCTCAACAGTTAGAGAGGGAACTTTGAGAAGTTTGAGAATTATTACTCAGTGATGCAGTATGGATAACTTGGGTATAATATGGTAAATATCTTTTGAAATAGATGAAAATCTTTTCTGTTCATGGCAGCGCAAAAAAAAAATGCGAATGACGATGTCATCTTCCTCTCTCGGTGGTTGTCTGTGTTCCAAGACTTAGAAAGAAGTACATAAACGTTTTAAACAAGGGCATTACAGGTAATGATTTGCCCACAAATGGCAGATCCTCTTTTTGTTGAACAAAGAAGTTTAGAGAACGTTATCTATGATCAATGAAATCATTGAACGAAATTCAAACTTGATTGGAAAATAAAGCGAAACTTTTCAATTTATAAGCAATACTTGCTGATTCTTTGGAATGATAATTTTTTGTGTTTGTCGATCAGCTTCTCAAGATGAACTTTTGTGCATTCTTCAGTTTGCTAAACTTCTTTGTTTCACAACTGCAAGCAAGAATGGCTATAAATATTCTCTAATTTCACATTTTTACATTATTTCTACATTGCAGCATTTAGTGGCATTTGCGATTACTTTCCGTGTCCTCCTGCATATCCTCCTGCATATCCTCCTGCTTGTCCTCCGCCTAATCCTCCTGCATGCCCTCCGCCTAATCCTCCTAATGCTTTACCCAGAGTGATCCCATTCCCCAGCTCGACCCCAAAGAATACTTTTCCGTTGAGATTAAGCAGAGGCTTTGGAATGATGGACATCAAAAGCTTAAGAATTGAGAGCGGTTCAATCTTGACTCCAACAGAAGGCAAGCCGATATTAATTTTCTTTTGTCCACCATCAAGTCCTCCACCGTATCCACCACCACCACCACCGACAAGTCCTCCACCGTATCCACCACCACCACCGACAAGTCCTCCACCATATCCTCCACCACCGACATTTCCACCTCCTCCAATGTGACCACCACCTACGGGATAATAACCGTGTCGGTTTTGCTTATCATTCTGCTCCTGCTGAGATTGCTGTACGGCATCTTTTCTCTGATCCACAGCTTGCGCAGTTTTCACATCGCTGATCACAGATGGCGCTGCGGAGTGAGACACAGCATCTCCTCCAGGTCCAGCGGTGTAGTCGGATGAGATGTGTGATCCCGACGAAGAGTAGTAAGGGAGCAGGTGAAGATCGATAGTGCGCCCTTGAGCGTTGTTTAGGAAATCTTGCTGAGGAAGCAGGAGGGCTCCAGACCGTTGCTGGAATTGTGAAGAAGGAGATTCAGTTTCTCCAACAGAAGTTTCAGGGGTCTGTAAGAAAAGAAAAATGTTTTGGTGATTATGCTGTTAATAGCATAAGTAACAACTTAGAGACTTTAATATTATTATGTCCAACGTGCACAGAAAGTCTATCTTTGCAGTTAACTCTTCATGTGATTTAACAGAACCATTAACTGTGAGTTGCGACTGTTGAATTTCTCACTGATAATCTTACACTGTCCTACCAAAACACTGAAGAATTTCCATGTTATGTGAATGGGAATCTAACTTTGAAGCAGTATAACTTCTAAAATATGCTTTTAATGGAAAAATAAAAAGATAAATTAAGGATCATAATCAAATCTATTTAAATCTCGATTTTTCAGCAGTTTTCGTTCAGTATTTAAAGAATTATGGAAGCTGCAATATTTCATGGGTCATTAAAATTTATCTCAGAAATTAAATAAAACTTAAATAATAGTATCGTTTCAAACCATTTAATAAAATAAATATATATTTTAGAAGTTTGCGTAATGACTATTTCAATATTAGACAATTATGAATAATTTTTTTTATAAAACAAGATAATTTATTGCTAAACATTCCAGCTTCCATAACTCTTTAAATACTCTACAAATATTGTTTCGAGATTTAAATAGATTATAATATGATCATTAATTGATCTTCAGTCACATTTTCCCATTAAATGCATATTTTAGAAATCACAGAGATTTATAAGTCACATTCCCCTTTACATTCCCTAAGAATCGAAGTTAGATTTCTCTATAACATGGAAATTCTTTTATATTTTGCAAGGGCAATGTATATATGCGTGTTTGACTGTAAGTAAAATATTTTTCTATGCACAATTTCTATGTAAAATTTTCCTATGGACAGTTTGGTACCATGAGCACCTCAAGATCGTAGATTTCATTGTATTTCCCTTAGCTGAGCTTCAAACTAGGGGGTTAGCTCAAGTGGCAAAAAAAAAACCGTTGATGCACTTTTAGAACGTCCGAGTGGTTAGCGCGCTTGGTTACTGATCTACGGGACCTGGGTTCGAGCCCCGGATAAGGCATGGATGTATGTGTCGTTTTTCTGCTGAGGTCCTGCCATCCTCTCAGATCTTCTACTATGGCATATAAACTGACAGGCTCCTGTCAGACATCTGTGGCAAGCAGCTGCTTGAGGGGGTATTTATTTTTTTATTACAGCAAGGAGACTGCGAGTTTAAAACCCATACCTACTGAAATTAAAAATTTTTAGTTTTCTTCAAACCTTAACTTTTAATCATTTCTATTCTGAAAGTTATTGTGCAGGTTTCTCCACATGATGATATGCTATTGTTTTTAATAACTGTTCGTTGATTTCAACAGTACTATGATTCCCAATGTCCAGGTTTGATTCTGCAAGATACAACTGGTTTGAAGTTGGTTTTGTCAGGTTTTGAGTGATACATATATGTATTGATAAGGGCTTGTATTGAAAGTGTTTCATAAGAGATACCATGCTGGTATCGGATATCGTAATGGGATAGAACTAAGTACCGGGTTTATACAACCCTTAACCTTATCTATCTTACATCCCCACTAATGAGAATGGACTGAATGACTAATGAGACAACTGACTAAACTATATTTATGCGGGACACAAAGGGCTCGGGCTGTATCTGTATTTCCATCAAGCAAAACTTGTTGTTATGAAAGCTTTGTTTTGCAATTTTGCTATGAGAGTTCATTCACCAGGGAAGGTCATAGAAAACAAAATATGGGTTGGGTTGTTTTACCTCTGAGCGGCACTTTTTTGCACACCATGGGCTAAATGGCCAGGTCACATGGACCCCGAAGGCTCAGAGAAGGTTGGGGGAGGGGACCCACTGGAACAGCTGTTGGGAGACAGATGGTAGTCTCCCGTCAAGGCCATCCAGCGTGTTCTTTAACGTGCACAGGGTATGGCTCTCCCGCACACGGGGCCACTGCTTAACGTCCCATCTGACGGACGGCGGCCTTTCCAAGCCCATCGGTGTCCCCTACTGACCGTGGGCAGGGCGGGGAATTTTGAGGAGATAAATCTCAACGCTGACCCAGCTGGGACTCGAACCTGGGAACTACAGATTACGAGCCTGGTGCGCTACCGACTGAGCCACCCCCGCCCCCACAAAAAAAAATATGTGTAGAGAGACAAGTGATTGGTTGAACAGGAACATCATTTTTTTTCCGGTATATTTTTTCTCCGAATTATTCCCGCCAAAATAAGTCAGTATACTTTTTGTTTTCTCTTACATTCCTAGTTAACTGTAAAAAAAAAACGTTTAATATTTTCATTTGTTGAAATTCTTTAAGGGTATGGCGCTATCACCTCCCCCCCCCTCTTAAATCCCTCTCTGCTCTCTGATTCTTCCCTGATTTACACAGTGATGGATGACGTTTAATAGCAGTAACAGTTATTTTTATGCTTCTCAAGAATTGGACTATTAATCTGTTGGCCGTTCAAAATTTCAAAATTCCGAATCCTTGTAGATGGCTTACTGATGTCGTTCGTGGCGGGGGTGGCTCAGTCGGTAGCGCGCCAGGCTCGTAATCTGTAGTTTCCAGGTTCGAGTCCCAGCTGGGTCAGCGTTGAGATTTATCTCCGCAAAATTCCCCGCCCTGCCCATGGTCAGTAGGGGTCACCGATTGGCTTGGAAAGGCCGCCGTCCGTCGGATGGGACGTTAAGCCATGGCCCCGTATGCGGGAGAGCCATACCCTGTTCACGTTAAAGAACACGCTGGATGGCCTTGCCGGGAGGCTACCATCTGTCTCCCAACAGCTGTTCCAGTGGGTCCCCTCCCCCAACCTTCTCTGAGCCTTCGGGGTCCATGTGACCTGGCCATTTAGCCCATGGTGTGCAAAAAAGTGCCGCTCAGAGGTAAAACAACCCAACTGATGTAGTTCAGCGATTGTCCTCGATACAACTACTGAGTACTATCACTTGTTTCCAACGACGCTTTTTATTTTTAAACTGTTTGAAATTCCACCCCCTCCACCCCGAGCTAGTTTTACCTCATTGATCGTAGAATTATACAGAGAAACGGATGCATGTTTTTGGAGTGTAAACTCCTTTTAGTTAGGAGTTTGAAATTTTCAGAATACACTGAAGCAACCATATTGATATATTCAGTGCTGCCATCTAAAGACAGTAACTGGCATTGCCACATTAGTTGATTAAAATTCAGTAGACACAAATTCAATCAGGTAATGGACACAAATGTAAGCAGGCGGTGTTGACAATTCAGAGCTTTCAGTAGATCGAAATAACTTTTCGAAACATTGAGTAGTAACATATTGAGTCATATCTTGATCGTTTTTCGTAAAACAGAGTGTTTTCGTTTAATTCGAAGACTGAGTAAATTAGAAGGTTTTGGCAAACGAATAAACTTGTTTTTTTATACTGAAATTTTGTATTTCAACTAATATTACGATTTGTACAGATATTCGTCGAAAGAAAATGGGTGCCATCATTATTGGTCGGTAATGATGGTTTTCGTAGCTATGTTTGTTCTTGGGTTGTTTTACCTCTGAGCGGGCACTTTTTTGCACACCATGGGCTAAATGGCCAGGTCACATGGACCTCGAAGGCTCAGAGAAGGTTGGGGGAGGGGACCCACTGGAACAGCTGTTGGGAGACAGATGGTAGCCTCCCGTCAAGGCCATCCAGCGTGTTCTTTAACGTGCACAGGGTATGGCTCTCCCAAACACGGGGCCACGGCTTAACGTCCCATCCGACGGACGGGGGCCTTTCCAAGCCCATCGGTGTCCCCTACTGACCGTGGGCAGGGCGGGGAATTTTGCGGAGATAAATCTCAACGCTGACCCAGCTGGGACTCGAACCTGGGAACTACAGATTACGAGCCTGGCGCGCTACCGACTGAGCCACCCCTGCTTTGTTTGTTCATAAAATTTCTAAAACGTAGACCGTTACTCAAGATAATGAATTCCATCCCAAAACCAACAAGCCCTTGCTTAATGTGTCAAGAGCAATTAATTAAACCTCTGGATTTCAAAAGGACTAAAATGCTTAAGTTCGAAAGATAACGAATCACTTACCTCAGTTTCTTCACTGGTTTCAGGAGTACTGCTCACTTCTTTACTGGCCGAAATCCTCCTGAAGTTGACGTTTCTGCACGAGCAATATTCGAATGCCACCACTAAAAATGGAAACAAGCAGTATTTGTTTTTAGTGGAGCAATTTTAAACGTTTCAACTCTCTAACAGCTAAAACAGAAATTCCTCTTTATTACATGATTCAATTCAAATTTTTTCAATATTCAAAACGCTAACTTTATTGGATTACCTATTTTTATTTTGTGTTTAGTTTACACATTAGGCCGTCCCGTGGCCGAGTGGTTAGCGCGCTTGGCTACTGATCTACGGGACCTGGGTTCGAGCCCCGGATAAGGCATGGATTTTCTGCTGAGGTCCTGCCATCCTCTCAGACCTTCTACTATGGCATATAAACTGACAGGCTCCTGTCAGACCTCTGTGGCAAGCAGCTGCTTGAGGGGGTATTTATTTATTTATTATTTTACACATTAAAATAGTTACCGTAAAAAGCGACTATTTTAATAAAACTATTTTTTTCGCTGTTCGATTTCGCGTTTCGCTCTCTATGGTAGAATGAAATTTGCGGATGACCATTGACCATTAGGTGATGCTTTTTACAACAATAGAAGAGTTAATGTTTTCAATAAGGATAAGAAGAAGGTCTGCAGCATCTACAGCCAAGCATCTACAGTCAAAGTATAACAGTTTTATGGATGAAAACAATTATTCAAAAAAAGTTAAAAGATTGCTATATGGATTTGTATTGTTCTCAATAAATGATAAGTTTAGAGATGCTCTTTGAAACGTAAACGACAGATTTGGATTCTTAAATATGTTCTCAGATTAAAATCTAGTTAGTTATATCATAATTCCGCACAACCTTTTTAATGGCGCACATATAAGGCATAAATTTTTCATGTTATGAATACCAGACTTCAGACAAATAATTTCGTTCGCACATATTTTGTTTAGAAGTGCAGCATGACAAAAATATTTGACTGAATAAAAAAAGGATTCAGATCACTCATTAAACGCCATTTCCAGACACAATATCTGCAGAATAAATATTATTTCTTCTTGCGGAGATTTCAATTATACTAAGGACTTTGCTAACAAAATTTGCTGGATAAACAAATTATGATTCTTTGGTTTGCTGGAGATAAGGAAACCCAGAGGGTTAACATGTTTCCTCCAAGAGAATGAATTATAGAGAAAATCCTTTTCCTCATGATACACTTCCTATTCTGCTCTTCCGTCAACAAATGATTTAATGTCATTTTTAGATTTCACACTCTCCAAAGAAGGGATGACCCATTTTACGGTAATACGGTTCGAATCTGCAACATTCCTTTTGCCAAACAGGAGCCCTATCCGATAGGTCGATAGATATATTTCTTAAAGCTCTAATGCAGTGATTCCCAACCTTTTCTGGACCATCGCCCCCTTTAGAAGAGGACAAAACTTTCAACGCCCCCCCTAGTCCATAATAGTTAATTTTATATGAATTAAAATATTGTTGCATATTATCTGTACCTAATTTATCTGTTTATTTATCTATTAAAAATCATAATACCGCCCCCCTGGAAGGCTCCAGCGCCCAATGGGGGGCGGTATCGCCCCCGTTGGGAATCTATGCTCTAATGCAATGGTTCTCAATAGTTCAGTGACGATAGATACATTTGGTTTACTAAATAGTTCACCCGGGAAGTATTTAGTAAACCAAAAGTATCACTTACGAGTACATTTGGTTTACTAAATATTTCACGAAAATTTCTCAGATAAATCTCTAGCACCCCCGAATGTAGTCTCTTTTCCCTACTCATTCGAACCTCGAGAACGTTGTAAAAAATATTATTGATCATCAAACCGGTTATTAAAATATAAGTGATCACCGAACGTCTTCAAATATTATTGATCACCGAACCAGTTGTTAAAATATTATTGGTCTTCGAATCGGTTTTAAAAATGTTATTGATCATCGGTTGTTAAAATATGATTGAGCACCGAACAGATTGTTAAAAATGTAATTGGTTTCTGAACCAGATAAAAAAGTTATCGATAGCTGAACCGGCTGCTAAAATATTATTGCTTTCTGAACCGATTTTTAAAATATTATTGATTTCTGAATTGGTTAAAAGAGTGTTATCGATATTCAAATCGACTGCTAAAATATTATTGTTTTCCTAATCGGCTGGTAAAAAATGTTACAGATGGTCAAACAAGTTGTTACGAAAAAAAAGGGTGAAAAAAGCTGAAGTAATGAAAAAAAAAATAAAGAAATATTATTAATATTTGAAATAACTGAATGAAAAGTAATGAAAAAATTAAAGAAATATTATTAATATTTAAAATAACTATATATATAAAGCAAAGAACTGTATTTTACTTTTTTTGTTGCTGACACTTAAAATGGTGTTTTCTCTAAACACATTCCTCATCGTGATAGTTTGAAAATAGTAGAAAGATAAAATTATAATTGGAGAGAACAGGTTGTTAATAAATTGGGTTTGGGTTGGGTTGTTTTACCTCTGAGCGGCACTTTTTTGCACACCATGGGCTAAATGGCCAGGTCACATGGACCCCGAAGGCTCAGAGAAGGTTGGGGGAGGGACCCACTGGAACAGCTGTTGGGAGACAGATGGTAGCCTCCCGTCAAGGCCATCCAGTGTGTTCTTTAAAGTGCACAGGGTATGGCTCTCCCGCACAAGGGGCAATGGCTTAACGTCCCATCCGACGGACGGCGGCCTTTCCAAACCCATCGGTGTCCCCTACTGACCGTGGGCACGGCGGGGAATTTTGCGGAGATAAATCTCAACGCTGACCCAGCTGGGACTCGAACCTGGAAACTACAGATTACGAGCCTGGCGCGCTACCGACTGAGCCACCCCCGCCCCTAATAAATTGGGAAAACAGCATTGGGTATCTGGGTACGCAAGGAGTTCAAAACGTTTTTGACACGTGTCTGTAGATTTGTATTCGTGCCTCCGAAGTTAACGAGCTTTAACTTCTTTGAAAGCTTCTCGAAACTTGTCATTACGTGTTAAAAACAAAGGGCGTATCATCATTTCTCTCTTCGCTGGCGGCTCGTAAAGTTCGGTCTGCGAAATCTGTGCGTTGTTGCTATGGAGCCTATTAAAGAGTTGAATCTCCGTTTAGAGGTCGCGGAAATGTAAACCTGAAATATTTTACATTTTCACAAGGATGCAGCTTAGGATGATGCGAAAAAATTCATGCGAATTTATCACAGGAATATGGGGATCATGCCTGTTCATACGGCACTGTTACGGGATGGATGCGCTAATTTAGAGAAGGACGGCAGAGCTTCGAAGAGCTCCCTCGTGCAGTAAGACCGAAGGAGGCTGTGAAAGGGAGAACTATAGCTGCTGTTCGTGAACATATTAAGGAAAACCCACACATCATCGTTCAAGTAATAAGTTTTATTGTCAATATATCGATTTGCAGTGTGAAAACAATTATTCATCAACGTTTAAAGTTCCGAAAGATCTGTGCCAAAAGGGGTGCCCACAAACTGATAGAACAGCAAAAAAGGACTAGAATCGACTCGTGCAAGGGGATGCTTGCACTGTTTGAATATAGTGGCCTCAAACGGTTAACATACATTGTCACAGGTGATAAGATGTGGTTTTATTACTATACAACTCCCAGAAATATCGGCAACTATGTTTGGGTTGCGGAGGATGAACCCTCTCCCCAAATCCTCCGATAAGACTTTCGCTCAAGGAAGAGGATTCTCACAATTTCTTCAATTTCTAAGGAGTGGTAGCCATGGATACTTTACCCTGAAAAAATGGTTGTGAATGGCCAATACACACATTGTTCTGTTCAAAACGATAAGGAGATGAAGGAACAGCATCCAATAGGCGTGTCAAGGATTCTCCTTCATGATTATGACAGTGCTCACAAATCACGGCCAATTAGGCCTATCTGGAACAGGGAAAAAATCAAACAATTACCTCATCCTGCATATTCACCCGATCTTGCACCATGGGATTTTTGGTTGTTTTCAAAAATTTAAAAGGAACTGGCTGGGAAACCTTTCTGAAGGATGCAAGACCTTGCAAAATGCGTTCATTCAGAGTTGCAGATAATTCCCCAAGAGGAGTATCACCAAGCATTCCAGAATTGGCGTAGATATATGCAAATTTGCATAGATGCTGGAGAGGAGTACTTTGAAGGACAGTAAAAGTTTAGTTGAGGTTTTCCTTCTGCAGATGCATGTCAAGAAAGTTTTGAATGCCGCTCGTAACTGGCGAACTTGGCACAGTTGGGACTCGAACCTGGGAACTGCAGATTTTGAGCACCAACTGAACCAGTTCCACCCGAAGGATACACTAAAACTCAGGGTTGGATTAGGGATGGAAATTGAATGGATAGCTAGATGAAATCGTACTCTTTAAGCCATTCAGTACGTTTTCTAAACTCGCAGCTTTTATGGTATCTTGCGTATGGTGTCATAGCTTAACGAAGCACATGAAAATATGCTGTCTCCCTGCCATCGGCGACCTCTTTGTATTTCAAAGAAGGAACGGATAAGTGGCGAAAAATCCGAAATGGCATCTTTACAACATGAATTTGAGAGCTACATTTAATATCCTTGCACGCTAAACTGAGCCGTCAATTAGTCAACAAGAATTTAAAGAGAATGCCCGATATACGTCTTCTAACTCTGGATTCATTTTAACGGAATAGTTGATGAAAAAAGGCGGATTTATGAAGGGATACTATTACTAAACCATTGTAGCTTTCAGTTAAAAATTAGCACAATGTAACCTGGTCAGAGTGGTGCTTTCTCTGAGGATAGTGGCGATTTCAATAACTAATTTGTCACGCAGGGCCGGATTAGATGGAGGTGGGGGCAAAAGTATGTTCATCCCCTGCCCTTTGAGAATGGTAGAAAGAGTAATGGAGGCAAAAAATTATTAAACTTGTGATATTTCACGCATTTCTCAAGAAAATATTTTAAGACCTCTAAAACGGAGTGGCCGTCCCGTGACCGAGTGGTTAGCACGCTTGGCTACTGATCTAAGGGACCTGGGTTCGAGCCCCAAATTAGGCATGGATGTGTGTGTCGTTTTTCTGCTGAGGTCCTGCCATCCTCTCAGATCTCCTACTGTGGTGGCATATAAACTGACATGCTCCTGTCAGACCTCTGTGGCAAGCAGCTGCTTGAGGGGGTATTTATTTTTATTTTATTAAAACGGAGTGAAAAATATTATACTGCCATGGAAATCCAGTCCTTTTTTACCGTCTGATACCATATGACATATTAAACGTATGACATATTAACACTATATGACATATTAAACGCCAGGGCTTAAGTAGAGCTTTTGCTTAAATTGTAGCCGGATAAGGAAGAATTTACAAATAGTAGCAGGGATGTTGATCTCCTGGAATATGAGGGACTGTTCCGCATAGCATTAATTTATTTCGCATCCTCCACAAGTTCTGTGTACATTTTTATGTAATCACAAGTTCAGAAATTAATTGAACCAACTTCCCGCGATATTTGTACTGTTCTCAGTTAGTTTTAATTCGGTTTGTACACCAGGATTTTACAGTAGTCTGGTCTCGAATTGCAAGAAACTGTAAATTGTATCCCTGGCTACTCTTCGAACATTTACGGTATTAAATATTTAGTTCAGTTGAATGCTACGGTTGATTAATCCAGCTGAAAGAAGTTCGCTGCTAATCTTAAGAATTCAAATGATTCTACATTTCATATGTGCCGGGGATTTCTGATTAATAGAAAAGAAAAATAATCGAACAACATCCACTATCCAAATAGCAATTTGCTTTCTTTAGCAACTTCATTGAGTGCTGAATTTCCTCTCTACATCCATATTTCTTTACAAGGGAAGTAAAAAATAAACCTTTGCTTTCAGTTTATCGTCCTTTAACATGCACAGGATTTGGATCTGCTGCACAAGGGGGGCCACGGCTTAACGTCCCATCCGACGGACAGCAGCCTTTCCAAGCCCATCGGTCCTCTACTGACCTAGGAGAAGGAGGGAGTTTTTCAGAGATAAATGTCAAAGCTGATTCAGATGGGACTCGAATATGGTTACTGCTAATTACGAGACTGGCGCGCTACCTACAGAGCCACCCTGGCCCATATTTTCCTAAACTAGGGCAAATCACAGCACTCTTAGTTCGAACTGAATTCTTTTCACATAATCATTGGCCACAGAAGCAAAAACTAAAAAAATAAATACCCCCTCAAGCAGTTGCTTGCCACAGAGGTCTGACAGGAGCCTGTCAGTTTATATGCCACAGTAGAAGATCTGAGAGGATGGCAGGACCTCAGCAGAAAAACAACACGAACATTCATGCCTTACCCGAAGCTCGAACCCAGGTCTCTTAGATCAGTAGCCAAGTGTGCTAACCACTCGACCACGGGAATGTAACAATAATTCGTGAGCTCTTTAGTATAAAAAAAGTGCATTTTTAATTAGCTGCATACTGTGATCAGCTCATAAAGCAATTAGTACATCAACTTGGTCTTATGTGAGGTTGAATACTTCCGTACTGATTTGGGAAAGTGAAGGATAAGGATGATACTGGACGGAGAAAGCTATTCCGTTAAAAATTAATCATGCAAAGGCATCCAGCTGAAAAGCAGTGAGGTAACATCTTAGTGGCTTAGACTACACCTATGTACTCTCATTAGGATTTAAAATGCAACTCGTTGTCAATGCAAACTCGTTGTTTTCGGAAATTTTTACTGAGGAAAACTAGCTCAAAAACGCGGTACACCAGAATTTAGGGTTCAAACTGCAGTTGAAATTGCTGGGAAGTAGTTTGTAATTTAATGACCCCACAACTGAACTATAAACAAATTCAACACAGTTCTAGAACAACTGTTTATCGTTATTCATGTAGGTCTATCAAAATATTCTGCAGTTCCAGTGTCGGCCATGAAATTATGTCAGTAAAAATTCTTACATGAATTCGAACTAGTGATTTAAGTGGATCTGCATATTTGAATAACATCTTTATAGTCATCGAAAAATATTTTTCCTTAACATATTTAGGTTAACATGGATTATCATTATATATCATTAATCTTGCACTTTATCAACGTTGAAACAATTTTGAAATGATGTGCAACCGTTTGCTTGTCAATTTGCAGTTAATCTTTCAGTCTGCTTTTTCTTAACTCTTTTAGAAACACTTATTAAGTGTAAGTAGAAAAGCAAAATGTGATTAAGCATGTAGAATGGAAAAACACGATTAAGCATGCAGAAGAGCAAAATATGATTAAGTAGAAGGGCAAAATATGATTAAGTAGAAGGGCAAAACATGATTAAGTATAAGTAGGAAGGGCAAATCATGACTAAGTATGAAGAAGGGAAAAATAAGATTAAACATTAGTAGAAGGACAAAACATTATTAAACCACATAGAAGGACAAAACATCATTAAGCATGCAAAAGGGGGGTAAAGCATCGTTAAGCATGCAGAAGAGCAAAACATCGTTAAGCATGCAGAAGAGCAAAACATCTTTAAGCATGTTGGAGGGCAAAGCGTCGTTAAGCATGTAGAAGGGCAAAACATAATTAGAGCAAAACATAAATAAAAAAATAGAGCAAACATAATTAGAAGGGCGAAATGCAGTTATAAGGGTTTAAACATTAGCAGGAGAGCTTAATATAATTAAAAGGGGTGTCTAATTTAAATAGGAGGACAAAACCCTAATTTAATTGGAGGTTCGCAGCGATATAGCATGACTAATAGAAAATGAAGCAAGTTAATAGCAACGAAAGAACAGGAAAGCAATAAATGTAATCCAACTTCTCCAGCTTCTGTTACAATATAAGACTATTGCAGTAGTCCCAGTTATCATCATTTATAGCATTAGAGTTATTCTCTGTGAGATAACATGCAAGAAGCACCCAACTCGATTGGTTTCTATTAACCCTCTCCACAATGCAGTTCTCATTTACAAAAAGGTAGACACCATTCCCTAACAGGGGCGGGGGTGGCTCAGTTGGTAGCGCGCCAGGCTCGTAATCTGTAGTTCCCAGGTTCGAGTTCCAGCTGGGTCAGCGTTGAGATTTATCTCCGCAAAATTCCCCGCCCTGCCCACGGTCAGTAGGGGAACCGATGGGTTTGGAAAGGCCGCCGTCCGTCGGATGGGACGTTAAGCCGTGGCCCCGTGTGCGGGAGAGCCATACCCTGTGCACGTTAAAGAACACGCTGGATGGCCTTGACGGGAGGCTACCATCTGTCTCCCAACAGCTGTTCCAGTGAGTCCCCTCCCCCAACCTTCTCTGAGCCTACGGGGTCCATGTGACCTGGCCATTTAGCCCATGGTGTGCAAAAAAGTGTCGCTCAGAGGTAAAACAACCCAACCCATTCCCTAACAAGCTTTGAGATGCTGAAATTGCTTCTTGGCTGGGAATGCTGGTTTGGAGTCTCTCATCACTTTGCAACTCTACTGGCACCGACACAAAAAGCAGCTTGAGAAGTTTAGCGTTATTAACATTTATAAATTCTGGTGCCTTAAAACCACTACCAAATATAGAGATGACTTCAAACTGAAACGTGTGCCTTAATCAGCAACAGATGTTCCAATCTACTCTTGCCTTAAATCCAATGTTTCCAAGAACGTCGCTTGTGGATATTTTGAAAGAACAAATCTTGTCTTTTTTTTGACAAAATCTAAAACTTTTGGAATAACTGGAAAGTTTCTGTTTTCTGAAAATTAATTCAGGTTAGGAGTAAAATTCGTGAAACTCCTTTTGAGTTTTAACCGTAAAGAAAAAAAATTCTTCAGGTTCACAAGCAGAGCCTATTGCAGAGAAGAAAACTTCTTCTTGAAAAGAATTCGAATAGAAATCTCACTTACCTAACACTAGTAAAACAAAAGCGGAGGACATCTTTTTTCTGTACATTTCGAAGTGAAATAATACACTCAAAATGAATTAATAAATCAGCTACAGTTGCAGTGTATTTACCAAGCAACTTCTGTGACAAACCGAAATGTTGTCAAATCTCAAGCTCGAATACCACCGCCATGGTTTGTGATCGACTTTTATACGGATACAGCTCGGAAGTAAAGGAGACCAATGGGAGAGCAGGCTTTGGAAGTGAAATGAAGCCTTCTGACCATTCACGGATATTTGCGGTATTTTTGGAGTCGTATTGCCATTCTGCGATTCTTTTCACTATCGACAACCTCACAGTCGCATGCAACCAATCTACAAACAAATAAAACGTGGATGGAGGGTTTGGGGGGAAGGAAAGAAAGAAAACAAAAACAATTGCCCTAAAGGCGCAGACGCTGTAACAAATAAGGAAAACCGACCGGTCCCACTAAGTGGTGACAATCATCAACGCCTGCTATCAGTGTGCCACCATACTTGGGTGAGCATTGATCACGTGGTGGTAGATAGTGGTCTACAAATCTATCCACTAGAGGGCGTCGAATCGTTGTCAATTCGAAGCAAAATTTTGCGCTTCTGATGTCGTTGTCTCTTTGATTCTTGTCGCGTGTGCTAGACGATGGAAAAATAAAGTGATCATTTTCCGCGCGCAGTTTATGAAGCGTGAAGTTCCGTATTACGTTCAAAGTTGAGTGTTTATGATCGTTTAGTATTAACACTCGATTCCAAGCAAACAAATTTGAAGCCTAAAGGAGCCCCCCAAGGGATTGTTAAAAAACAGTGAGGTGATAATGTGACATTTGATGTCGTTAGTTGTCCCTTTTTGTAAATATTTTTAAATAATTTTTTTCTCATAGTTACCAATTGTAAAACTCTCTAGCCAATATTGCTTGTGTTTTTTTTTTAACTGGATGTTGTTAAGGGCTTCGTTTAAGTTAGTAATAGGGAAGTTCAAGCGATAATGTCGGAATAAATGTTTCAGAAACATGCGGAATTGAAATGTTTAAAAGAACAAATTGCTCAGGAAAAACAACAATAAAACTTCTTCATTAATTTGAATGAAGACAGTGACTTTCTTTCGTGTACAAGAGCATCCTGATGATTAAGACACAAATCAAACAATAGAAGAGCATCCTGATGATTATGAAAACAATCAAACTTCCTTTAGGACTGTGCCAGTCACATCAACCCAAGAAAGTCACTTCTGACCGACATCACTCCCTAAAGAATGGAAAACAAAACAGCAGTTCAGAAATGATTCATGTTTGAAAGACACGTTCGATTATAATGATCATCTGGGAAATCAGCAGCACAATTTTCTCTGTTCTGGATCCTTGACTTTGAGGATCGGTGATAGTCTGTTTTGTTCATGCATAGGGAGAAAGTAATGATCATTATGCTCTGATGAATGTTTCCTTTGCTTTCTCTTCTCCAAGCATCTGACCCGGTTTGTCTCTAACGATCTATTGAATGCATATCACGTTCTTTTCCATTCGACAATTTATTTATAAGTCGTATCTCTAGGTATGCAGTTCAGAGAAATTCGCTTCTCTTGGAGATAAGTTTTCCAGTTCGTGTTGTGGGTGTGGTGAACATTTAAGATAAATAAGGGGTATCGGTAGGAAATGAGTTGCCAAATTTGAATAGTTCCGCCTAGTTTCCGTTCTTCCTGTAATACTATTTGAAGATAAATTTCGTATTTGCTTTAAAATGATCAACAGAAGAGAGCGTGCAAATGATCGCGAGAGAAGGGAAATGATCCGCAACGTAATGTTCAGAGTGTTTTGATAAGATGAAAGAAAAATCTCCATGATGGATAATTGAGTTTGTTTCCCTAATCTATATAAAAACAAATTGTTTTGATGATTAAAAATAGCATAGAATGCGTGAAAGTGATATGAGGAAATTTATATTTATCAGGGAATGAAGATGATGTCGAATTAAAATAAATTTTCTAACTGAACATAAAACGCGATAAAAATCGTGAAAAATCGATGCCTAAAAGGGTAGAGTTTGTTATATCTATGATCGGCAGTTTCTGGAAGAATGGACTAAATGATGAGGTCACAATTCTCCCAAAAGCTTGGAAGAGAGGGATCCAGAAGAGTGATGTTAGGAGACAGATGAAGTGGAGTTGCGAAATCTATCAAAAAGGTGGAAACAGACGATACAGGCGATCATAGAAGAGTATATGGGAGGACGCAAAGGATGGGAAAAAGAGAAAAAAAAGGATGATGTAAAGGATAAAAAAAGACAAAGGATGACCGAAAGAATCAAAAAGAAAGAAAATAGAGGATGAGTCAGAGGATAAAAAAAGTCAAAATAATGACGCAGAGGAAAAAAAGATGAGGTAGAAATTCAAAAAGGAAGACGCAGAGAATCAAAAAGACAAAAGATGAGCAGAGGATCAAAAGCAAAGAAAAAGAGGATGACGCAGAGATCCGAAAAGAAAGGAAAAGGATCAAAAAAGAAAAAAGAATAAGATAACACGGAGAGTGAGAAAGAAAGACAAAAAGAAAACACAGTGTATAAGAAAGAAAGTAAAAAAAAATAAATAAATACCCCCTCAAGCAGCTGCTTGCCACAGAGGTCTGACAGGAGCCTGTCAGTTTATATGCCAAAGTAGAAGGTCTGAGAGGATGGCAGGCTCTTAGCAGAAAAACGACACAAACAGCCATGCCTTACCCGGGGCTCGAACCCAGGTCCCTTAGATCAGTAGCGAAGCGCGTTAACCACTCGGTCATGGGACGGCAAGAAAGAAAGACAAAAAGATAATTCCGAGTATGAGAAAATTAAAACAAAACCTATGAGGCAGAGAATGAAAATGAAAGGCAATTGCTCTGCAAAGGTTTATTAGTTATTTAACAAATAGGACACAATTAGTGAAGTAAAAAACTACCTTAGCAATCCAGAACAAACTAAATATGGCATTCCGCAGAGCCTTAGTGTTAACCCATTATCTTGGGCACTTATAATATTTATATTAATGACCTCTGGGAAATGAACGTTAATTGTAATATCACTTATTTTGAAGATTATTCGGCATTAACCTTTAGTAACAAAACTAATATAGACCTAATGTCTAATGCATTTTTATTAATTGAGAATTTATTTTTTTCGAATCATGTACTAACCTTCTCAGGAACATTATTGACATTAGACATTAGGTCTATGTCAATAAACTATAAAAATCAATATACTATATAATAATCAGTATGCTACGTCAATAAATATAATAATCAAAATAAACTATTTAATAATTGTTCAATAGTTTTTTTTAATGTTCTCAAGCATTGCACATTGCTGACAGTAATACTTAATTTGTTGAAATATTTTGGTACTATGAAAAAGAGGTTTTTATGGAAGATTTCGATGTTTGTTTTCTCAGCACGAAGGCTCAAACTTATAAAATTAAAATTCAATGTTCATATTGGAATTAATCATTTTTGTGTAAAACACTAATGAAATAAATATATATTAAAGGCAATATTTCATTATTGCGATGCAGTGACTTTATATTGGAATAATAGTTTTGTGATAAATTTCGAAGCAATTTATTTTGAGCAAAATATAAAGTTGTAAATTAGATTTGTAATCTCCTTCCCAAAAGTAAATTATATATGTTAAAATCGATTTTACCCATGCAAAATAAGGACCACGAAATAAATTTTTCTCTACAAAATTCTTTAGAACACAAAATTTATATGAAACTTGATTATATTATTTACATATATTGCAAACATGCGTTTTACATTTTAATTTGGAATCAATTGTGTACCCAAATAATTATAACTCTCGGTTTCTTTATAATTTCACAATTACCTGTGTTATTATTATCTTCATATTTAATTTTGTGAAATATATTATGAAATTTGGTAAATTTGAGTTCATCAAGTTAAATAATATATATTTGGTTTTTTTTTATATTGAACTCTAAATTCATTCTTCATAAAACAATAATTAATAACCTCGAAATCAGTTTTAATGTTATTTACTGATCATAATCGTTGAATAATGTAGAAAGTGTATAAGATCATGCTGCATGTAGAGCATGCAGAAAGTAATGTATCATAATTAATAATAATAATAATAATAATAATAATAATAATAATAATAATAATAATAATAATAATAATAATAATAATAATAATAATAATAACAACAACAACAACAACAACAATAATAATAATAATAATAATAATAATAATAATAATAATAATAATAATAATAATAATAATAATAATAATAATAATAATAATAATAATAATAATAATAATAATAATAATAATAATAATAATAATAATAATAATAATAATAATAATAATAATAATAATAATAATAATAATAATAATAATAATAATAATAATAATAATAATAATAATAATAATAATAATAATAATAATAATAATAATAATAATAATAATAATAATAATAATAATAATAATAATAATAATAATAATAATAATAATAATAATAATAATAATAATAATAATAATAATAATAATAATAATAATAATAATAATAATAATAATAATAATAATAATAATAATAATAATAATAATAATAATAATAATAATAGAGAATGCAGAAAGTAATGTATCATAATTTTCCTGCTCCAAATATTAAATTAGTGTTATCAATAAAGGAAACAATATTTACCTTAGGTCTTAGTGTACAAAACTCATTAATAAAAACTAAAAACTATAAAGGACCTAAAACTGATCCTTGTGGACCACACGTTTTAATATAAATAGTATCACTCTTTATATTAAAATTAATATATATATATATATTTACCAATGTAAAACCAATTATAAACCAATCCTCTAAATCCGATGACGTAGTTTTTTATTTGACAGTGAAACTTACCGTTATCCTGCTAAAGATTTGGCAAATGTTTTTAGAGAACCATCAACATTTTCTCAGGTTAAATATTCCCATTTAGAGAAAGATTATTCATTCTTATTTTATATAAAGAAAACAAGAGTATAGAAAATGTGAAATTGTAGAAAACTTGAAACTGTAGTTCCGAACATGTCTTCTATTCAGAGTATGATTTTTTTCAAAATGTGGAATGCTTGAATAGGAAATAACACATGGCTACCCTATCAACAATTAAAATACAGCACCATTCGATTGGGGATGTTATAACAATAAACTATTGGTCAATTATGTAAAATTCGAATGTTCTAGTGGGAATAACACTTCCTTACAAATAATGACTCATTGTGATTCATTATAAAATAATGACTCATAATGATTCATTATTGATCATCATTCCAGGAGGTCACCGTTGCACATAAATGACTTTAAATTACTATTAATTAATGATATATTATTGGTAAGTATTATTGAGCTTACCTATTTGTATAGTATTATTTTGCTTACCGAAACCTTTAAGTCTGCAAAAATTCTCCGCCCTGCCCACGGTCAGTAGGGGACACCGATGGGCTTGGAAAGGCCGCCGTCCGTCGGATGGGACGTTAAGCCATGGTCCCGTGTGCGGGAGAGCCATTCTTTGTGCACGTTAAAGAACACGCTGGATGGCCTTGACGGGAGGCTACCATCTGTCTACCAACAGCTGTTCCAGTGGGTCCCCTCCCCCAACCTTCTCTGAGTCTTCGGGGTCCATGTGACCTGGCATTTAGCCCATGGTGTGCAAAAAAGTGCCGCTCAGAGGTAAAACAACCCAACCCAACAACCTATAAGTCTACGATTATGAATTAAAGCTGCACTGCAAAAAGACGACAGTTGAATCCACACTCTCTAGGGCAGGCAGTAGAAACCTCCCATAAGTAGAGTCTTTCGGTTCAGCTTATTCGTTATTAAAACACCACTGCTATCAGCAGCGCCGGTACGTTGGGTAATGTTAAGTAAAGAGCAATGAATTCACACCGGAATCGCTCTGATTTTCATACACTCATCCGCACGTAGAAGGATCATCATAGACAACTATTTCCTGAGTTGAATCGTTAGCACTGTTATCGATATGCTATTCGCTTCGTCTTGGTGAAAATTTCAAGACTTCGCAGTGATTTACATTTTTATTTTATACCAGAGCAGGCGGTCTAGACCATGAACTGAAAAGTTTGTCAGCGTAGTTGTTGAACTCAAAAATAGTGCACTTTGGAAGGAGTGACACTGAAAGTTTCATTAGTGAAAGTCCATTTCACCACGGTAGTTCCTCTGGACATTCATAATCGAGCAGATGTCCTCTTGTTTGTATTGCGAATTCCGGAATTGGGAGGCAGGATAAAGTACCTTTGTTCTTCACAATACCCTTACGGGTCTAGACATATACAGTACTGTGCAAATTAGTTGGGACAATAGGAAAATGCAGTAACAAAGACACAACTAAAATATCTATTTGTTTCATAGTGTAGTTAATAGTGAATGTGACCCCCCCCCCCTTAGCTTTAATTACTTCTTCCATCTTCTCAACCATTGATGCCACTAGCTTTCCACACATCTCCTTCACTTCAGGGTCGTGGTACCACACTTTCATGACACTTTCTATCATTTTGATTTTCGTAGTGCAATCCATCTTAGATATGCGCGCTTTAATAATGGCCCACAATTTTTCAATGGAGTTTAGATTGGATGAATTCCCTGGCCACTCCAATACCTTCAAATGTTGCTGGGTAAAGAAGCTCTTAGCAAGCTTAGAATTGTGGTATGGAGCCAGATCCTGTTGAAATACCCATCGCCGTTAGGAAACAGCTTCTGCAGTGATGGGATCATTTTCGCCTTCAAGAACGCCTATGTACTTTTTGCTGTCCATCATTTCTTCAATGGGGTGAAGCGTCTGTGGCCCGGAAGCTGTGAAACATCCCCAAAATATGACCTTGGGTAGGTGTTTGGGGGATTGCTGGATGTGGCCGGATCGAACAGGTTCTCCAGGCTTCGCTTGTCCCAACTAATTTGCACAGTACTGTACGTACGGGTCACCGCAAAGAAAATATGATGGGAATAATAGTTTTAAATTTATTTATATAAAATTTTATTATATAATATGTTTCAATGTCTTATTTGTTTAATTTTAAGAATTTAATGTTCATTTTAAATTTAGTAAAATCTATTTTATTCTAATTATTTTAAAACTGGGTTACTACCCAGTGATGAGAGTCAATATGATATTAAGGAAAATATTATAGAAAAGAAATTCTGTAGAAATTTAGAATTATTTTTACTGCATAAATGTCGGTTTGTTTTTCCAAAAATCGTACTTTGAGTTTGCAGCTCAGCAACTCCATTGTAAAGATTACTACATATGTACATTACGTGTCGTTAGTTCATCTCTACCAAAATATGTATCCTTTTTTATTTATTTTTTATTTTTTTAAGAATATAATTTTTATTCATAAGAGTAAAGAATACAAATGCATTTACAATTTGACCAGCAAAGCTAAATAGCTTATCTGCAGGAAAATGAATAAATTATATTATACATAGGTCATTCAGCCACAAAAATGGTGTACATCAAATAAATCCACAAAACACAACACATAATAATCAGCTAACTAGAAAATACCAAATAATTTTTTAATTCCATTTTAAGTCTTCTATGGCCGAGTGGTTAGGGCGCTTGGCTACTGATCTAAGGGACCTGGGTTCGAAGGATAAGGCATGGATGTGTGTTGTTTTTCTGCTGAGGTCCTGCCATCCTCTCAGACCTTCTACTTTGGCATATAAACTGACAGGCTCCTGTCAGACCTCTGCGGCAAGCAGCTGCTTGAGGGGGTATTTATTTTTTTTTTTTATAAAAGAATCTATATTTAGTAATTATTTTGGAATAGCATTAAATATAAATGGTACTTGATATTCGGAGCTATGTCTCCCATAATTTTTTCGAAAATTTGGCAATTTGTAATAAACTCGGTTTTGAAGTCTTGTATTTTTGTTATGTTGAATTTTTAGTTTGTAAGTTCCGTCAAAAATTTTTTAAATATTACATTATATTTATATAAATTGCTGTAGGATAAAACGTTTAAAAATTTTAATCTATCGGTGGAAGTTTTATAAATTTTTTGCAAATGAAACCGAATAATATTTTTAGCTATTATAGACTGCAGTTTTTCTATTTTATTTATGTTAGTTAAGTTAGTTGTTCCATGCACAATTATTCCATAATTTAAAATAGATTCGCATATTGCTTTATAAAATATTACACAGGTTTCCATATTTAATACGTATTTCAATTTTTGAATTTTTATCGCTGATATTCTCAAGCTTTCACATATGTGGGATATATGGGCATTCCACCTAAAATATTCATCAAAAATGATTCCTAAGTAATTTATTTTATTTACTTGCTCCACAAGTGGGCAAGTATATAATGATTCATAATTTGAAGGACCTAAAATTGAGCCTTGGGGAATTCCATATCGTGTAATTACTTTTCTGCTGTAGCAGTTTTTTATTTTAGTAATTGTGTATCTGTCTGATAAATAATTTCTAAACCAATCTAACAATATACCGCGAATACCATAATTTTCCAATTTATTTAGTAAAATGCTATGATCTATTGTATTGAAGGCTTTCTTTAAATCTAAGAACATAGTTACAATTTTTTCTCTATTATTCAATGATTTATTAATATTATTTGCAATTTTGGAAATTAGTTGACTGTGTTTTTTTCCTTTTTGAAAGCCAAATTGATTTTTATTAATTATGTTGTGTTTAAGTAAAAAGTTAAAAACAGTATTATAAATATATTTTTTCATTATTTTCGAAAAAATAGGCAGAATTGTTATTGGTCGATAGTTAGAAAAATCCTCCTTAATACCACCTTTAAAAATAGGTCTTAAAATACCTGTTTTTGAGTTCAGTAGGTATGTTCCCAGTAAATATAATCTGATTTATAATTTTGGATATAATATTAAGTATTGTCTCTTTAATAAATTTTATATGTTTAATGCAAACATTATCGTAACCAGGAGATTTATTGGTGTCTAATGAAGTAATTATTTCATCAGTTTGTTTTTCAGTGATTTCATATATATATATAGATAGATTTTAAAACTCTTTGCATCATGGTTGGAACATATTTATATCGTCTTGGTGATTTGTATCTCTTATCTGTAAAATTAGTGTATTACAAATGTCATTGTAATTATTTGCTATTTCTTCCACAGATAATATCTTTTTGGACATATTGTCAATTATTACCTCATCCACTGATATTTTCTGTTTTCTTTCTAACATTTCATATATTAATTGCCAGGTAGCCTTCATATATATTTTTTTTCATTATAAGTTTATTTCTATAATAAAGTTGTTTCTGATTTCTAATCTGAATATTAACCATATTTCTTAATTTTTTATAGTTATTAACTATAAAACTGTTAAAAGAAGAAATTGCAAATGTTTCCATTAGAGAGGAAAGTCTATGCCTAAATCGGTTTTGTTATATTTCACCACTGAATTGGGTTAAGGTGTGGGTTGGATTGTACCTGAGAGCGGCAATTTTTTTCCCAAAATGGGCTAAATGGACAGGTCATAAGACTTTAAGGGCTCTGAAAAGGTTTGATTTCGGAAACACTAGACAGCTGTTAGGAGACAGATGGAAACCTCTCATCAAGGATATCCAGCTTGTTCTTTAACGTCCACAAAATATAGCTCTCGTGGCCCCGACTTCATTTCCCAGTTTGGGATTCTAATCTGGAAACAATAGATTACCAGCTTGGCGCTGTGCCAACTAAGCTAACCCCGCCCCTAAATTGGGCGAAGTGAAAGGTTTTGTTTCCAAGGGTGACCGGGTATATGTTTTAGTGGTAGAGTAACTAAAACCAGATCTACACATGTGTAGAGGATTTTTTTAAACGGTTCTCAGATTTTTATTTTCAAATTTTGATCGTTTGAGAAGAGTGTGATTGGTGACAGCAGCAGAAGATCAATTAATTCAGCCAGAACCTTCGTTCACTAGAAAAGAAGGGGAAGTATACGTTGAGCAAACTTTTTCACATGCATACTTACTTAATTGTTAAAAATGTAATCATCTTTGTTAATAGTTAATTTTTCTCTCATATAATGAATGAATGAAGATAAAGAATGATATAAACGACAATTTCGTCAAGTACGTATACTTTAGTAGGTTGGGATGCTTTTCCTCTGAACGACACTTTTTTTGCACACAAAGGCCTAAATTGCCAAGTCACAGAACTCTAAGGGATTCACAGAAGGTTGGGCAACTGTTAGGAGACAGAGGAAGAAGGTCTCCCCTCAAGGCCATCCAGCATGCTTTTCAGCGTGCACCGGTATGGCTCTATTGCACATGATGCAATGGCTTAACGTCCCATACGGTGGACGGCGGCCTCTTCGATGATATGCAGGTCAGATGAGTAAAAAACCTGTACAGATGATATGCAGAAGGTCTGACAAGTGAAAAACCTACAACAATAATATGCAGAAGTTCTGACAAGTGAAAAACCTGTGTCGATGATGTGCAGAAGGTCAGACGAGTGAAAAACCTGTAACAATGATATGCATAAGGTCAGACGAGTGAAAAAACCTGTAACAATGATATGCAGAAAGTCAGACGAGTGAAAAACCTTTAACGATGATTTGCAGAAGGTATGACAAGTGAAAAACCTGTAACAATGGTATGCAGAAGGTCTGACAAGTGAAAAACCTGTGTCGATGATATGCAGAAGGTCAGACGAGTGAAAAACCTGTATCGATGATACTAAGAAGGTTTGACAAGTGAAAAACATGTAACAATGATATGCAGAAGGTCAGACCAATGAAAAACCTGTAACGATGATATGCAGAAGGTCAGACCAATGAAAAACCTGTAACGATGATATGCAGAAGGTCTGACGAGTAAAAAACCTGTAACGATGATATGCAGAAGGTCTGACGAGTAAAAAACCTGTGTCGATGATATGCAGAAGGTCTGTCGAGTACAAAACATGTAGCGATGATTTGCCGAATCTCAGAATTCCTAGATTCAGGGATTGGGCCGCATAATGCCTTTCAGGCTACTTCTAAGTGTGGGTAATTACGAATGTTTTCATCACCCTTCTCAATTTTTGTGAGGATAGAAAA
Organism: Ryuthela nishihirai; assembly: GCA_038380435.1. Lineage (NCBI taxonomy): Eukaryota > Metazoa > Arthropoda > Arachnida > Araneae > Heptathelidae > Ryuthela > Ryuthela nishihirai. Next base: position 21,018 of record JAWZYU010001025.1, on the reverse strand, counting down.
GTCACACAGCTTGTCACGATCAAAGCTGATCTGTGTCATGAATTTCCCTTTTTAAGGATAGAAAAGTCACACAGCTTGTCACGATCAAAGCTGATATGTGTCATGAATTTCCCTTTTTAAGGATAGAAAAGTCACACAGCTTGTCACGATCAAGGCTGATATGTGTCATGAATTTCCCTTTTTAAGGATAGAAAAGTCACACAGCTTGTCACGATCAAAGCTGATCTGTGTCATGAATTTCCCTTTTTAAGGATAGAAAAGTCACACAGCTTGTCACGATCAAGGCTGATATGTGTCATGAATTTCCCTTTTTAAGGATAGAAAAGTCACACAGCTTGTCACGATCAAAGCTGATCTGTGTCATGAATTTCCCTTTTTAAGGATAGAAAAGTCACACAGCTTGTCACGATCAAGGCTGATATGTGTCATGAATTTCCCTTTTTAAGGATAGAAAAGTCACACAGCTTGTCACGATCAAAGCTGATCTGTGTCATGAATTTCCCTTTTTAAGGATAGAAAAGTCACACAGCTTGTCACGATCAAAGCTGATCTGTGTCATGAATTTCCCTTTTTAGGGATAGAAAAGTCACACAGCTTGTCACGATAAAAGCTGATCTGTGTCATGAATTTCCCTTTTTAAGGCACATGTGGCACAAACCTACAGCATTCAAATATGTAAATCTTTTCAAAATATAAGCATTACATTTATTCTTATAGTTCATATTTATTGTTATCAGTGTGAAAGACCCAATAAGGAATAGTTCAGAGCATATCTGTCTTCACTTAAATGTCCGAAAAAGACTCTGCTGCCATCAATGAAAAGTACGTTTGATATAGAGAAACGACATTCGGGGGGATTGAATTGGCCAATAGGGTGTAAAACAGCTTTCGCTGCAACATTCTCTCTGTTCTTGCTCTCCACCATCTCCAATGTCTTTCCAAAAGCTTCTTCACCAAGATGGTGTATGTAAAGATGCCAACATTTTGACCCGTTAAACATTCAATGGATCTATCTGAAGTGTTCTCGAGTAACTGTCAGTTCCAATGCTGCCTTTCTTGCGTTATCTCTCCATTGTTTACGTCACATTGACGACAGCAGTGACATTGGTTCCATTTATTTCTTTAAGCCCGATGCCAGATACTTCGGCATTTTTATTTTAATTCTTGTCATCTACCTCCGAGCTCCTTACATTCGGATATCTTTTATCCGACGATTTGATTTTAACTCCATATTTTGACTTCTTACGTTTTAAACGTTTTATATTTATTATTACATTTTTATATTTTAACCATTTTTAAGGATTTACTTTGTATTCTAGATTTTACATTGTTTATTGTTTTAATTGGGTCCTACACACCCATTATTTGGGAGTGGCTCAGTCAGTAGCGCGCCAGGCTCGTAATCTGTAGTTCCCAGGTTCGAGTCCCAGCTGGGCCAGCGTTGAGATTTATCTCCGCAAAATTCCCCGCCCTGCCCACGGTCAGTAGGGGACACCGATGGGTTTCGAAAGGCCGCCGTGCGTCGGATGGGACGTTAAGCCGCGGCTCCGTGTGCGGGAGAGCCATACCTGTGCACGTTAAAGAACACGCTGGATGGCCTTGACGGGAGGCTACCATCTGTCTCCCAACAGGCCATTAGCCAACTGGCCATTTAGCCCATTGTGTGCAAAAAAGTGCCGCTCAGAGGTAAAACAACCCAACCCTTATTTGTTGTTGACTTATACTCATGTTGGCCCTTTTTGTTCCTGATTTTTCTACGTAATTCTATTATACATATTTGTTTCTGTAGTAGGATTTTACAGTTTGCGTATTTCTTTTAACTTTGGCTGTGGGTTGAATGTCTTTTACCGCTTTATGTACCTTTGTTTGGCGCAATACAGCCCTCGCTGCTCTCGCGCGATAAAATCCCAACCAACCAACCAGCCACTTCAACGCAAAACAAACTTTTGAGGTATTAAGTTATAAATGAAATGGTGTTTCAAAAGCATGGGCGTTTTCGGTTACGTGAGAAATTGTTATGAGACTTACTCAGCAATAAAAAAAATCAAAAATCAACCATTTCAATAGTTTATAGCCATCGTTTTTCGATTCCATTTCGATATCATGCTTGATCCTTGGAGGTGAAAAACTTCAGACATCTGTTTTGCACTTCCTGAACTGTTTGAAACCGCTTTCCTCGAAGCGAAAGAGTCGGGGTGCGAAAGGGGTGGTAGTCTGTAATATCTAGTTCTAGATTTTATGCTGACTGAGGAAGAAGATGAAATTTCAGTTCTCTAATTTTTCTTTGGTCCGGAGTACGGTTTTGCACTGTCTTGTTAGAAGAGTACCTGATGTCTGTTTAGCAATCTTAGGTAGCTTTGAAGCATCACAGAGTGCATGAGCTCCAGTTGTGCTGAGCAGAGGTAGGCATTGATTGTACTTCCATCGAAGTTTGTTACAAGTAGTAGCAGGACTGAGAGTTCTGGGCCAATGTTAAAGTATAGGGAAACCCATGTTAACCTGTAGGAGAAGTTTTGGGGGATGAGGTGTTAAACTAATTTTCAGAAAGTGGTGTGTGTAAAAGACGTGAAATGATGGGTTTTGTTGAGAAAAATGTTGCAGTTATCGTACACTTCACTGGATTATTGGACTGTTGGGTTGTAAAAGCCTGGTAAATCGGAGAAGTCGACAAAGCCAGACCGTTTTGGGAAATTAGTTTGAAAAATATGGATATTCACAATCAAAAGGTAAAATGATGTTTTCGGGGACTTGGAGAGAAATATATGATGGAAAGATAGACTTTGAAGTGATATCTGTGAATGTATGGATTTTTTTTATCTAGTAAGTATGAGAGGGATGAGATGAATCTAATTTCGAAAAAAATTGCAAGTAATGAATTTACAGTGAAATCGTGGAACAGCCAGGATAAAAATTGAAAATTTAAGCATAACAGGCCAAATGCTCTCAGTATTGTCTAAGGCGATAATTGTGTGTTTTTGCTGTATTGAACATTTGAAGTGATGTGGGTTGGAAAAAAATGGGGTAAGTTTCTGGAGATGAGATTTGTATTTATTTTGAAAATGATGAAGAGCATTGGGTTAAGTGAAATGAAAGTGAGAAATGGAGAGTGAAATATGGGTATGAATGATGGCATGTGAGTGAGATATAAAAAAGTGATGTAGGTAGAATAATTTTGAGAATGTATGAAGTTTGTATAGAGGGAGAAGAGTTTTTTTTTTTATGTTATCGTGCTTAATTCAAACTTGAGTGACCTGTACTTTTTTTTATTTAAGTTCAGTTGACTTATCAAATGCATAACATAGGACATTTCTCCTGGTCACATCCATGTGCCATGATATGGAAGATTAACTAGTTCTCAGCCTCTCCTCCCTCCTCCCTGAGCGCAAAAAAATTCCTCCAGTTCCAGTTGTATACGAGACACAACTGTAACCAGAGTCCCTACTTGTGACTCATCTCAAACCGCTACTAGACCTCCCCATTGGGTTGAGCGATCCCCTGGTTATTGCAGTTGACTGCAGGTACAGTCGCTCAAAAAAGTATCCGAACACTATGGTTGATTACAGAATTCAGAAAAAATATCTGGCAACGTTTTTTCTAGGAATTAGTGATCTGGCAACTTCGTGTCACGTGACACGAAGTTGCCAGACGAAGACTTCGACGACTTCGTGTCGTGACACGAACAACTTCGTGTTCGTGTCATGTGTCACGTGACACGAAGGTTGCCAGATCACTAATTTCTAAAAAAAATCGTTGCCAGATATTTTTTCTGAATTCTGTAATCAACCATAGTGTTCGGATACTTTTCTGAGCGACTGTAGGTGGTCATATTATTTTGATACTAGATCGTGTGGGCTCACTCACGGAAATATTGAGCGTGTGCAGTTACCGTTCACAGCAAACTGGAGCGTGTGCAGTAACTGCACACGCTCCAGTTTGCTGTGAACGGTAACTGGAGCGTGTACAGTTGCTGTAAACGCTCCAGATATTTTTTCCTGAATTCTGTAATCACGTGACACGAAGGTTGCCAGATCACTAATTTCTAAAAACATCGTTGCCAGATATTTTTTCTTAATTCTATAATCAACCATAGTGTTCGGATACTTTTTTGAGCGACTGTACCAAGTGGCTAGCTGGCAAAGGAACCAACTAACCCGCGAACTTGGAATTCCGTATCCCCCCAAAGAGGTCTCACGTATTTAACCTAAAAGGCCTTAGTAACGAGCATGTTCATTCAATATCGAGGGGAGCTCAATATCAAATCCTACTTTACTATACATATCGGAGGTTCAATAATTTCCAAAAGCATAAGTCTGAATTCCAGTGATATGTCGTTTCGTGTATTCTTGGAATAAAGCAATTTTTTAAATTTATTACACATGTATGTCATGTTGTTCCGATCGAAATTCTGTTTGTTGGGTATATGTTGTTTTTTTTTTCATCAAATTGACCTTGCCGATAATCTTCGGGACTAAATTAATTTTTTTCTCCATTAGCTGCTTTTTTGGGAATTGGAGCATCTATAGAATGCAATTTTGGATGTAAAGCAACAACCTCTTTGATTGGAAGACCTTTTAATTCGTCTTTAAATTTTCCTAGAACCATTTTATTTGATTCACTGTATAACGCATGGTATGTGGGGTAATTTGAGAAATTAAAGTAGTCCGAATTAAATTTCTGATATATGTCATCTGTCTGGATGTCGACGCAGAAGGAATCAGTATCAGTAAATAACATTTCTGCATTTAATTTTGGTTTCAGAAAATTGTAGAAGTAATTATACATGTGTAATTTACTCAACTCTAAAATTGTTACACTAATGTAATATGGTTTAGCTAATATAATATTTTTCGTTTTCATATGGAGAATTACGAAATTTTCTGCAAGTTCAACACAAGAAATGTACCTAGGATTTGCAATTTGTTTTTTTAAGCTTTTCTTCGGTGTTTACAATGTGAGACTTTATTCTCTTTCTTTTATTTTCTAAATATTTACCATATATAGCATTGTTCATCAGTTTGAAAAAGTCTTTTTCAAGATTATTTATGGCATTAATTCGTTTAGTTGTATTAAAATCTATGTAAGGTTTCAGCCATGGTTTTTGATCAAATTCCAAGATTCTATGCATCTGTTTAACCCTCAATCCCAGTTCCACAGAGAGTTTAAGTAATCTATAATGAACGACACAATTTTGCTTGTCAAACAGATTTGGAATTAAGAATGTTGACACATTACTATTAGAGAGTTTCAATTTTTCAGGAGCCAAGTGGAAATCATTGTGTAAATCGGGTAGATGTACCGGATATTCTAAGTCAGCTTCGAAGAAATAACCCATTTTGCTGTCGTCTGGAATATTAAATAAGTCAATATCATTTACCCATTTGAAATTACCAGTTGAAAGAAGTTGAGACATTGCCCAGCCATGTAAATTGTTTGCATCAAAGTACATGTTATAGTTTTGTTGTTTACCTCTCTCATGTGTATCTACTAAAGGATTATTGGCCTGTGCAAATCTCTTAGACATTAAAGATATTTCTCCTCGCAGAGCTCTTTATATTAATATATATATCACCTTTTATAAGTAACAGCTCAATTTTTGTCATTTTTAAACAGGCAGCACAGGATAAGCCGGGAGAGCTAAAATAATGGCAAGGATCGAGTTGGTAATTATTCATACACGAATTTCTGTAGTTTTCAAATATATCTCCTAGCAGTAATACGTCAGTGATCATGTACAGATCGTGATATTCCCCAAAGGTAGCAATAGAAAAGGCTTTCCACAAAATTTGAGCTCTTTCGTATGTTCATTGTTTTGAAAATTCTCTTTGGATGGAAGTGACGTTTGCAAAAACTGAGCACTCTGTTGCAAGTACTCATATGGAAGACTTCCTTTGCTTTTCAAAAGTTCTTTCTGTGAGTCATTCAGATTATGTTGTCTGCAGTATTGACTTAGGATGTAGAAATTTTCCACATTTTTCGACAGTGAATCCAGTGAAGAACTGAAGAACATGAATGAATCAATAAATTTAATTTGACCGAATTTAATGCATATTTTTTTTCTGCAGTTTGAGGAATACAAGAAATTTTCTTCTTATTTTTAAATTTCCACAAATCTTTTACTATAAAGTGGCCTCTAATCCTTTGAGATTATGAAACAACTCTGGTATTTCAAGTGAGAATTTGTATTGAAGATTACATTTGTTGTGAACAATACCTCTGTATTTTCCAATTAAGTGGTCGTGGTCAAAGGACCACGACCACTTAACTGGAAAATAGTTTGCTCCAGTAAAATTTTGCCAATCAAAATCAGTCATCTTAATATTTCTTTTCTTCAAATCATTGATCAAATTTTCGCCTTCGATCATTTCATTCAAAAAATGTTCTGTTACATTTTTACTTCTATATATTCTGGTTTTTGTCAATTTACCTTCCGGTCCAACTATAATACGTGCAAATCCTGACGGTACTAAATACTTAGTTCGCACCCTACATGGATTAACCTCAATTCTTCTACATTTCGAAAAGCATTCGAAGTATGCATAAATCACATATGGGTGGTTCAAACCGTTTTTAATTGTATGGAATTTCGTACTATTCGCTTTGGGAAACTTGATAGTTTGTAAAGTGTTTGATTTGCAATTATTTACGTGATTCTTTATTAAATCATTGCGAGTGAAATTATGAAGACAGTATGGTCAGGGATAGGATTTACCATTATGTCTTGAAAGGGTATGCTGTACCCTACAATAATTTTTAATCCAACAATAGTGAGAATTACTGCCGTCTTTTAAAAGTAAAAGTTGTATAGATTCTTTAACAGGATTCTGTGAAATATATAACGTATGCGAACTTCGGGATTTGAACGAGGGTTACTGTATAAGTTATAGATGTGTCTAAGGCGTTTTCCAATATTTTATATTTTTCCACACGTTGTGGATGGTCTTTAGCAGGATATAGAGCTGATAATATTGACCATAAGAAACATTTGTTGTCGTAGCTTTTAACATTCACTATTTCTTTTGTAGATTTCAAATGTTCTGGTAAATCTACGAAAGCAGATGATCGAACTGCATTATACTGAGACATTTGAATTTCCATAGAAATTATTTTGTTAAACACCTATCCTCTTCCCTTTTGTATAAAACTATCAAAGTCGTTATCAATTTTCTCATGAGCATTTTTTAGTAATTCATTGAGATAGGTAGGCAAACTGATTATTTCGTTACATGTCGAAAATTGTGCATATATTTCTTTCCGTCTTTCAGGATCCGTTTGCTTTTTAAATTTTATTTGTAATATGAATCTAACTTTTAGAGGCTGACTGAGTTTCTTGCCAATTATTTGTTTCCATTTATTGTTATTTTTCTCCGGAAAACTTTTTATGTCTTCTCTGACATTTATGTTATCAATTTTATATCTGCGAAACTTTTTCCGAAAAACACTGCTTTTATTTATATGATATTGATTCAGATGATGATTGTAATTGTCTTGTCTGTTAAAGCTGGAATTGCAAAATTCGCATTTTTCAAATGTGCGAGAAGTGCATGCAGTTTTCATATGACGGTTCATATTGGACTTGCGAATAGATTTCTCACAGTTGGTACATTGAATAATTGCGCTCATCTTTGAGTTAGCAGTTATACCCTCTTTATTATAGTAGCTAAAAATCATGGTCTCTTGAGGCTGCAAAATCGGAATTTTTTGCATAATCGGAAGTTGAAATAGACATGAGTGTCCAACAGTGTGTGTCCAAGAGTAAATTTCTAAACAATACCGATGTTATTGAACATAATCTTATGTTCCTTTTTGTCAATAATATCGTTTTTAGCAAAATATCCGAAATTTCGACAATTTCATTTACTACTTCTGTACTGGTGTTTCCAGCTCGTTTACTGGCAACCAAGATTGATAATTTTTCGCATATGTCGTCGAAACTCTTGTATAGTCCAGAACCAAACTGTTGACTTTCTATTACGGTGAGCATCATTTTAATCGCTTTTAAATATTTTCTAAGTGCCTCAATGTGATTATCGATAATTCGATATTTCTCAGTAGTTCTACCAGAGCGTTTGGTTTCTGTAGTCTTATTGCCCCCAGTTTCTGAAGATGCCCGATTGTTTGGTAAATAATTTCTTTCAGCTCAGGAATGAGGTTTCTCGCCTGACTCGGAAGTTTTAGTTTATATTGGTTTAATATTTCATCTTGAAAGTTGGAATCTGGATTATAAATGAACGTTTTTTCTGGCATCTCAGTGGGCTCTTCTAGTTCTAAAGTTTTCGCTACATCTTGTATATTTTTTATGCTTTCTTCACGCAAAATTTCCAGACCTTTTAACTGTTCCACTACTGGTTTGTGAAATTCTTCGAGCGTTTCCTTAACTCGTTCCTATCCCAAAATAGTGTCTTGAATTTTCGACTTTGTAGTAGCTCGCGATTTCAAGATTTCATTTATAATACTGTGTAATTGCTTAGGATCTTTCATCTTTATTCAAATACAATAAAGACCTCCAGGTACTTTTCTTCTTTCTTTTGGATCTGGATAGTGTCTAGCAAGCGAATTTCTTGTTTACTGGAATAACAGAAAAAATTGCTGAAGTTGTGGTCTTACTACTTCAATGAATTTTTGATCGTCCCAGTTGATACTATAATTTACACTAAAAAAAGGATTTGTTCTGCAGCTGATTAGCTTGCTTATATATCCATTTAGAAATGTATAGATGGTAATTATCTTTGAAAATAGGTGGCATCTATGCAAGGACGAATTTTGTGTTTATCTGTATAATTGGATGAGACCTCAATATGTCTTCTTTTACTTCTTTATCACCACAGGTAAAGCAAATTACAGTATTTTTTATCAGCGTATAGTTTTGTAGCAGCATCATTGTTCAGAATTGGGGTGCCAACATTCGTAATTCGTTTTCCATTTGCATCGCCATTGAAACTGTTCCCACTTGATGCAAACAGTACATTTTCATTTCTCAATAAGGCATTGAATGGGTTAGGTTCTAACTTTTTAATCCATCAACGTAACGTTTTGTTGTGGCATTTCTGTTGTGTCTCGGTTTCCCGAGGTTTCCTATTTTCTTATTGTTCGCATTAAAGACATCCTCGCCACTTACTCTTTCCAAAAATCTCTTAGTTACAGCAGCAGAATCAGACTCGGGATCGGCAATATCAAGAATTTTTTTTCTCTCGATTGAAACTATGCCCGTTGAATACAATGCTTCGTGGAACGTAAAGCCCATCTTTATTTTTCCCCAATGTATTCATTAGACTATTTTGAATAGTGGTCAAGTTGTCGACTTAGTGTTTCGTAGTGACATTGGATGAATCGGTCGGTTCTGTAAGATATTTTTAATGTGTTTATTGCTTGCATCGTAATTGTCATCGTCATCGCAAAGTGCTCTTTTTTTTCCAAATATCGTTTCGTAGCTACTCCAGAATCTGCATCCGGTTCAGTAACATTAATTATTTGTTTGTATCGCATATCGTAGCGATTGTTCCGAAAAATTAAAGAAGTATTATTAACTTTTTGAATGGTAGCGGCATCTCCATTTGCTATATGTCTCTGGGGCGGGGGTGGCTCAGTCGGTAGCGCGCCAGACTCGTAATCTGTAGTTCCCAGGTTCGAGTCCCAGCTGGGTCAGCGTTGAGATTTATCTCCGCAAAATTCCCCGCCCTGCCCACGGTCAGTAGGGGACACCGATGGGCTTGGAAAGGCCGCCGTCCGTCGGATGGGACGTTAAGCCGTGGCCCCGTGTGTGGGAGAGCCATATCCTGTGCACGTTAAAGAACACGCTGGATGGCCTTGACGGGAGGCTACCATCTGTCTCCCAACAGCTGTTCCAGTGGGTCCCCTCCCCCAACCTTCTCTGAGCCATGCAATTCTAGCCATGTAATTCTGAGCCATGCCTTCTAATGGCCATGTGACCTGGCCATTTAGCCCATGGTGTGCAAAAAGTGCAGCTCAGAGGTAAAACAACCCAACCTATATGTCTGCCTATATTCGATATTCATTTAGTATTTGCGTCATAATTTCCTGTGTGATTCTGTGTTATAGACTCTTGTTGTAGATATTGTTTTGTCACAGAGTCAAAACCCTCTTCGGGTTTGGCTACATTTCTCAATTTTTTATTACTCATGTCGTAGTCCCCATCGTGTGTCAATTTAAAACCGACACCTGGAATTCCCGCTGGTCCTCTTTATGAACCAGTCTCAGAGCTGATGACGCCAAACTTTGTCAAGTAATTCATCTTTATTTACCAAAGTTTTTTCTGTACTTGACAGGCATGTACTTGGTTTTTTTTATCGATTAATAAGAAATCGTGTGGTTTCGAAACTGCATAAAAATATCTTTCCTGATTTCTGTTGCATGATCCATTTGTATCTGCAACATTTCTCTCTTGTTCTGCATATTAAAGAATATAAAATAATTACACTGTAGTCGAATGTTTTTTGGAGTCGAGAAATAAGTCAGTGTAGATAAATCAATGATATGTTCTTTTTCCTTCCTCTGACGAATAATTCTTCGATGAGTTTTTGATCTCTTTCGGTAACGAAATCGTCGAAAATAATTAAATTTACATGTCGGAATCCAGTTCATTGATCTTGACGATATCTTCTTTACTGGAAGGGAAAGTTGCAACTGAGATTTTTTTCGTCAAATGTTTTCTCCAAAATTTCTTGCAAATCGTCGAATATTTCTTGCATAAACTGATATTTCGGCTCATTTAAATCTTTGGCATATAAAAAGATTTTATTACAGTATAGATATTTAAATATTAAGTTCAACAAAAGGTGCGTCTTCCCTGAGCCCGATGGACCACAGATTAAAAGTCTAAACGGCCAGAGAGGTGCTAATACGTTTCAGTTGAAGAAATTCTCATTTTCTTCGAAGTCAAAATTTTTAATCTCCATTTGCTTTATTTAAAAAGATCATCTTCTTTGACCCAGGAATTAAACGTATTATCATAACCAAACCATTTAACATAATACTCTTGTTTATTATTCTTCACTCTAGTTTTCAGAATGGTTTTAACTTTATAAATGTCATCTTGCTTTTCGTATTTCACCATTTCTTGGGTGTAAAAACTACCAATGATTGGTTCTCCTTTCAGATCCTTGATCTTATAGGTTATGGGATCTGTATTAAGAACTTGAGCAATTTCAAAAATCTCTTCTGCAAAATTCGGCAGATAACCTTTTCTAAACGGTGTCTTGTACTTGGCGATTCTCACTCTGTCGCCAATTTTAAATTTTGGTGCTGTAATAGATTTAATTCTTTTACCAAACAGATTAAAATGCACAATATCTTTGTTTTTCTGCAAGCTTGCCTCTTTTGGGGTCATTCTTATTGATCTGTGATAAGAAGTATTGCAGTTCTTAACGCGTTTTGGTAGAACATCGATCCATTTTCTAGTGTTATTGGCAGTGAAATATTTCCACATTTTTGTCTTTAGAGTCCTATTAAATCGTTCCACAATTTGAGCTTTAGTCTCATTTTCAGTGGCAAACCAATGGACACCTCGTTGATTAAACATTGCTTGAGTTTCTTTATTGATAACTCAGTTCCCTTATCCGTTTGTAACTTGGATGGCTTATGTTGTTTAAAAATTTCGAAAAAACTTTGGTAATCTGATTAGCTGTTTTCTTTTTAATTGGTATTGCCAGTCGAATTTGCTGAAAATATCAATCACGGTTAAAATGCAAATCGTGTGGTTATTCGGAAATTTAAATTTTTGCATATTAATTAAATCACTTTGCCACTGGTCATGTACATTCGAGACATAAATCCGTCTGGTTTGGAACTTTTTATTAATGGGTTTGTTTAACGTGTACACACACATCTTCTTGTTGGAAAAATATTTTTACTTCTTTTTCCGTCAATCCAGTTTTGCGCATTAGATCTTTTATACCGGAAAATCCCTTTAATGGATCATAGTAAACGGAAGAAAGCATCTTTTTTCTTGTGTCCTAAACCGAACCGTTTCTTTGTTTTAATGATAGGTTTGATTATCGTTCTTGAAATTCTTTCTCCTAAAGTTGGATTATGAATTTCATCCAAATCATTTAATAATTCTTGGTCGGCTTCGTGTCTCTTTTTAGTTTCTGCAGATACTTTTATTTTTTTGCAGGCTTTGTCCACACGGTTAATACCAGGATCTCCTCGCATTAAACTTTTCTCCAGTTTCATAAAAGGTCCTCAATACTGGTAACCTGGAATGTGCATTTCAGGTGATTAAACTTTTCTTGAAACCAGCTTACTATATTTCCACCTTTTACAAATTTTCCTTTCTGTTTCACAAATTTATACTTCATTTTTCCACATGTTCGGCATCTACATCTCATCTCATCTCATCTTTGAAACTGACAAAGAGACAAATGATTAAACTGAAAAAACCTAAAACGCCAGTTTGACTTCGTTTTAGTAAAACACAGCTAGGTGGATATCTGCCGTTCTTAATACCTGCACTCGTAGCATTGGGAAAAGCAGATGCAGTTGGAGCTGTAGGTATACGGTACTAAGCTTGCAAAAAAAGTTCTAGGAAAAGGGTTATACATTCCTGGAAAGTAAAGAGCAGCTGGCGTATCTAAAAATAAAAGAAAGGGAAAAGGTTTGTACATTTCCAGAAATGGAAATTCTAAAAAAAAGAGCCATTAAATAGAGCTTAGATATTGAAAAAATAATGAAAAACGAAAAAGGATTCCGTGGTATATCTCTATCGATTCTTTGTCAACAAAAATATTCAATAACGAAAACGATATAGTGAACTTTGACGTTTTCCGTGGTTCAGGAACTCATTGGGGCTTATTTCCATAATGCGAAGCCATCTTACGTCGGATACTTTGATTCATTCGGTTTATCGCCACTAGAAGAAATGAAACACTATTTACTTATATCTTCAAAGCTGATCGTGTATAACTCTTCGCAAATTACTCTGTAAAATGGGGGCGGGGGTGGCTCAGTCGGTAGCGCGCCAGGCTCGTAATCTGTACTTCCCAGGTTCGAGTCCCAGCTGGGTAAGCGTTGAGATTTATCTCCGCAAAATTCCCCGCCCTGCCCACGGTCAGTAGGGGACACCGATGGGCTTGGAAAGGCCGCCGTCCGTCGGATGGGACGTTAAGCCGTGGCCCCGTGTGCGGGAGAGCCATACCCTGTGCACGTTAAAGAACACGCTGGATGGCCTTGACGGGAGGCTACCATCTGTCTCCCAACAGCTGTTCCAGTGGGTCCCCTCCCCCAACCTTCTCTGAGCCTTCGGGGTCCATGTGACCTGGCCATTTAGCCCATGGTGTGCAAAAAAGTGCCGCTCAGAGGTAAAACAACCCAACCCAACTCTGTAAAATGAGGTTACTATTGCATCTGTTACATTAAACGTAGGAAAAATAACATAAGCCATGTGATGTATTGTATCAGTTTGAACAAACTCCTAATGATCGGAATGAATTGTTGGTAACAATTAGCATATAAGTACTAAATAGTACTACACTATATTAATAAAGATGGTACTCATAACTATCAATTCCTCTACTATTACGGCATACAACCCCGAAGATTTGGAAATTAATTATGAAACGCCGATCACACTCAATGGTGAATACGAGATAGCACTGATCGGTAGCAATATGTGGTATTCCTGGTACAACATCAGTGATAAATATAACAATAACACTCTGAAATATTTCAATGGAAGACAATGGAATAAAATAACTTTCCCGAATGGAATGTACGATATAGACGGATTCAATGACGTTTTAAAAAATGTCTTTGAGGATCCTAGTCCTATAATGCAAGAAAGCAACCTCCCCACATTAAGATTTGTTATTCGTTTGGCAAGAGGATATAAAATAGATTTTTCTGAAGGAACGTTACCAGAACTACTAGGGTTCGAATCGAAAATTATCGATGCAGCAAAAAACGAAGGAAAGTTCCCACCCAACATAACGAGAGGGGTCGATCGCATTCTAATTCACTGTTCTATTGTCGAATCTTCCTATCTCAATAACCAGAAGAGCGACGTGTTGTACAGTTTCGTGCCTCAAACACCGCCTGGCAGTTTAATCGACACACATCCATTCTTCCCCATATTTTTACCGCTGAATAAAACTGATTACATTTACAACGTTAGAATGAAAGTAATCGATCAGAACAATACAGTAATTGAACAAGGAAAACGTGACTTACATGTTACACATCAAACCCAAATAAAGATGAAGATACTGAGAAAGCGAATTAAAATATTTTATACAAATCCGTCGTTCGAAAAAACGAGAAAATATCCCCTAAAAGCAGAAATATTCTTAATCAGTTAATTTACGGAAATGGCCTAAAAATCATAAAGTCATAAAGTAAGTATAGGATGAGCGTTGAAGCTACTGACTGGAATTTGTTCGAAGACTCAATAGATGATAATTCCACGACAAAATACGAATACTTGGAATATCGAGAAACCAATGGGAATGTTAAAAATACCGAAAAATACGAAATATTTACCAAACATATGGACGTTTTTCTACATCCGCACAATAATTATATACACGTCAGAGGCAAAATGCTGAAATTAGATGGGTCTGATATCGGCGGCAATGATGTAGTTACGATGGTCAATAACGGGTACAACATTTTTAAGAGAGCTCAATATTATATAGAAAACAGAGAATTGGAAGATATTGAATTGCCAGGAGTGACGACCACGATTCACAATTTAATTGATTTTTGCCGAAGACTTTTCACACAGTGCTGCCACAAGTTTGATGTGGTTCAAAGATATGGCAGACAGTTCGAAAATGAATAAGCATTTGTACGACGGAAGCGAAGGTAAACTGGAAACGAATAATAAGATAAAGGATTTTGCACAAGCGTTGAAGAAAAATCCTGAATTCAATCAAGGATTCTCGGACAGATATGAAATTACAAAAAATAGTCAAAATGTAAGTTAATACAACTCATGTAAGTAACTACAACTCAAAATAAAGGCGTACATCTTATGTCGTCTTGCAAAAGTCTAACCGATTAAAGAGTCAAACCAGAAACAATATGGTGTTTAATCATATGTTCCTAGAACGGATTCAGATCAGGGTGAATAGCAAACAGTTTCCCGAACAAGAATTCGATTGGAACTTTGAACCCAACACTTTAGATTATGCGCGAATTTACAACGGCATTTTAGCTGCAAAAAACATGGATATCGACTCCGGAACACAAGTCTATTATCAATATTTTAGGAACTGCATCCGATATTCCACTTCGATGCCAGCAGATATGAATAACGTCTATATGAATTATCAGCAACTGCTGACATCAAAATATGATTTAAATTAAATAGGGCGCCAAATGAATTATATCACGTATATTGCGTAATTGTCTCAGAACGAAAAGCAACTTTGCAACCACTAGAGGGAAAACTTTTAGTTGTTGGCTAAACGAAACTATTTTAAATTCAATAATTTCGAAATCTACTTCTATTTGCACGTTTTTTAAAAAAACATATATTTATATATGTTCCTAGACCAGTACTTTTGCAGTTTCACTTTAATGCTGAGGTGCAGTTGGATTGGGTTATTTTACCTCTGAGCGGCACTTTTTTGCACACCATGGCTAAATGGCGAGGTCACATGGACCCCAAAGGCTCAGAGAAGGTTGAGGGAGGGGACCCACTGGAACAGCTGTTGGGAGACAGATGGTAGCCCCCCCGTCAAGGCCATCCAGTGTGTTCTTGAACGTGCCCAGGGTATGTCTCTCCCGCACAGGGGGCCATGGCTTAACGTCCCATCCGACGGACGGCGGCCTTTCCAAGCCCATCGGTGTCACCTACTGACCGTGGGCAGGGTGGGGAATTTTGCGGAGAAAAATCTCAACGCTGACCCAGCTGGGACTCGAACCTGGGAAGTACAGATTACGAGCCTGGCGCGCTACCGACTGAGCCACTCCCGCCCCTGAGGTGCAGTGAACTCTAAAATAATGACATGAATCAGTTGAACTTCAATAAATGAAGCTAGGTCTGGACCCCGTTGTTCTTTAGAGCGGGTTCGAGACTGATTTCTATTTAGTTTGAATTAAGTACGAAAACACAAAGGAAACTTCTCTCTCTATACAAACTTCATACGTTCTCAAAATTATTCTAACCTACATCACTTTTTTATATCTCACACACATACCATCATTCATACCCAAATTTCACTCTCCATTTCTTACTTTCATTTCACTTAACCCAATGCTCTTCATCATTTTCAAAATAAATACAAATCTCAACTCCAGAAACTTCCCCCAATTTTTTCTAACCCACATCACTTCAAATGTTCAATACAGCAAAAACACACAATTATCGCCTTAGACAATACTGAGAGGCATTTGGGCATTATGCTTAAATTTTCAATTTTTATCCTGGCTGTTCCACGATTTCACTGTAATTTCATTACTTGCAATTTTTTTCGAAATTAGATTCATCTCATCCCTCTCATACTTACTAGATAAAAAAAAATCCATACATTCACAGATATCACTTCAAAGTCTATCTTTCCATCATATATTTCTCTCCAAGTCCCCGAAAACATCATTTTACCTTTTGATTTTGAATTTCCATATTTTTCAAACTAATTTCCCAAAACGGTCTGGCATTGTCGACTTTTCCGATTTACGAGGCTTTTACAACCCAACAGTCCAATAATCCAGTGAAGTGTACGATAACTACAACATTCTTCTCAACAAAACCCATCATTTCACGTCTTTTACACACACCACCTTCTGAAAAGTTGTTTAACCCTTCATCCCCCAAAACTTCTCCCACAGGTTAACATGGGTTTCCCTATACTTTAACATTGGCCCAGAACTCTCATTCTTCTCACTACTGTTAAGTCCTCAAAATTCCACCGAACTCATTATCCTTCGTTTCGAACCCTCTTTGGAACAGGAATTGGCAACTGCCTGGGTCAAACCACTCTTTTGGTGTTCGGGTTGTTGAAAAAGGTCCGATTTTCAACGCACGAAACAATTCGCTTGATGAAACGATGGTCGCTTGGTTTAGCGAGGAGTTTCCTGCAGACTTCAGTGCGACATTTTGCTTGCTCAGTAGTCAGTTAAAGTAGAACACTTCGGCAACTCCTGCGTTGCAACTGCCGCACTCTAGTTGTTTGTGAATGGAGTTCTTTTTTTTTTGCGACGACCATGTTTGTACGAGAGCCTGCGAATGCTTGTCGATGGATTAGCTTCAACAGCGGGGCACAGAATGTTGCGATCTACCGATATTCTTCGCCCCGATCTCGGCTTACTTTCGAGGCCCGTGCACTTACCTTTGAATTTCTTGAACCAATCTTGAGCAGCACAAATGGTAATTGACCTCTCTCCTTTCACTGCTCATATTTCTCGGACAATTTCGGTAGTTTTAATCCTTTTTCCCAGTAATGACGTAACATTGCACGAATTTCAATATAGTCATTGTACAGTTTTTCTAACGATGGAAACCACGTTGGG
The DNA here is from genome assembly GCA_038380435.1 of Ryuthela nishihirai. Taxonomy (NCBI): domain Eukaryota; kingdom Metazoa; phylum Arthropoda; class Arachnida; order Araneae; family Heptathelidae; genus Ryuthela; species Ryuthela nishihirai. The sequence goes on along the minus strand of JAWZYU010001025.1, from coordinate 3,552 downwards.
TTGTTTTACCTCTGAGCGGCACTTTTTTTGCACATCATGGGCTAAATGGCCAGGTCACATGGACCCGAAGGCTCAGAGAAGGTTGGGGGAGTTGACCCACTGGAACAGCTGTTGGGAGACAGATGGTAGCCTCCCATCAAGGCCATAAAGCTTGTTCTTTAACGTAGGGTTGTTTTACCACTGAGCGGCACTTTCTTGCACACCATAGGCTAAATGGCCAGGTCACATGGACCCCGAAGGCTCAGAGAAGGATTGGGGGAGGGGACCCACTGGAACAGCTGTTGGGAGACAGATGGTAGCCTCCCGTCAAGGCCATCCAGCGTGTTCTTCAACGTGCACAGGGTATGGCTCTCCCGTACACGGGGCCACGGTTTAACGTCCCATCCGATGGACGGCGGCCTTTCCAAGCCCATCGGTGTCCCCTACTGACCGTGCGCAGGGCGGGGAATTTTGCGGAGATAAATCTCAACGCTGACCCAGCTGGGACTCGAGCCTGGGAACTACAGATTACGAGCCTGGCGCGCTACCGACTAAGCCACCCCGCCCCTATGGAAACCAAGACTTCGATATTTGTAACAGTTATTGACTGACGAAGTGGACTTTATACTTTCCCTTAGCACTATGTTCACAAACATGCACGATGATATGTCACCGTATACATTTTGCATAGCGAAAAACGCACAGACTTATGAAACACTCTAGTATATCCACCTTAGGTAATTATTATTTAGTAAAGATTAATATTTTCTCCAGAAAATTGGAAAGGAAAAACGAGACGAAGTTACTTGCTATTTTAATTCGCAAAGAATTAATCGATATACAGTTAACTATCGATTAATCGGGGTAATGGAGGGGGGAGGTCGCGGAAACCCCAAAATCAAGGTTAAAACAAAACATGGTGAAAAAATGGATTTAATGTAAACGTATTAATTTAAATTACATCCAGTGTCATAAATGGGATCGAAAACTCCAAAACTGTAAACTGTTTCCACGGTTAATCCGCAAATCGGCTGATTCGTCCTCTAGTAATCAATAGTTGACTGTATCTTGTAGTTTAATCTATGACATTTCGACAATTAACATCCAGAACAGACATGCACATTCGACTTGCGGCATATTTTTTGCATTTAGTATAAAAATGGCAGGTTAATTGCTTTTAGTAGTTTAAAATTCGAATGAATTCAAATTGATGTTAAAATATCGAAATGAAAAAATTTGAATGAGCTTTATATGCGAATTTACTTTGGAGGATTCACATTATGTTACACAAGAACATTTAAAAGACTGATTCATTAAATGTTAATTCTGAACTACATTTGTGTTTAAGCTATGCACCCCTGATCACGAGGGAAGAGGGGCGAGGGCCAGTTTCGCAATCTGTAGTTCCCAGTTTCGAGTCCCAACTGTGTCATGATAAGCTTTGGCTATTTCTGTGTGTTTCGGATCCTCAGTGTTAAAGTTTTCTTAATTTTTTCATAATAATTCTTAACTTTCAGTAGTAAGTAGTTTCAGTAGTAGTTAAATTCATTAACAAATAATGATAGGGTTGGGTTGTTTTACCTCTGAGCGGCACTTTTTTGCACACCATGGGCTAAATGGCCAGGTCACATGGACCCCGAAGGCTCAGAGAAGGTTGGGGGAGGGGACCCACTGGAACAGCTGTTGGGAGACAGATGGTAGCCCCCCGTCAAGGCCATCCAGCGTGTTCTTTAACGTGCACAGGGTATGGCTCTCCCGCACACGGGGCCACGGCTTAACGTCCCATCCGACGGACGGCGGCCTTTCCAAGCCCATCGGTGTCCCCTACTGACCGTGGGCAGGGCGGGGAATTTTGCGGAGATAAATCTCAACGCTGACCCAGCTGGGACTCGAACCTGGGAACTACAGATTACGAGCCTGGCGCGCTACCGACTGAGCCATCCCCGCCCCAAATAATGATAGAAAATAAATCTCAGCTACCATTCATAATAAGTTACAATCACTCCTATTTCCAGTGAAGCCCATGTGCCTGCGTAATCAGCCAACAGTGGTAAAAGGGAAAAACGAGCGCTTTGAAAAAGTCACCAAAGGTATTCGGATTAATAAGAGCAGAAGTACGTCTTGCAGAAATCGTAGGGAACTATCACCTGTACGTGACTTTCGAAGATAAACCGAGCAATCAGTTTGAGGGAGGATGTTGACTCAGTCGTTAAAGTGCCAGGCTCCTAATTTTGCAGTCAGTGGAAGGGGAAGCGTTCCGATTTATCTCCGCTAAACCCATCCTGCCCTCGGTCAGAAATAGGATACCGATGGGCTTGAAAATGCCGATGTTCATCGGATGCCGCGTTAGGTCATTGTCCCGTGAGCGGGAGAGCCGTACCCTGTGCGCATTAAAGAACACGCTGGGTGACCTTGATAGGAGACTTCCATCTGTCTCTGAACAATTGCCCTGTCCTTCCCCAACCTTTTCTCAGCATTGGGTTCCTTGTACCAGGCCATTTAACCCTCTGTCTACACAAAAGAGTAGCTCAGAGGGAAAACAACCTCACCCAACCAATCAGATGATCGTAGAGAATGCTACACTCCATATTGACTCCCCCCCCCCCCGAGAGGGAACCACCTTGTCGTGGTGGTGGTGGGGGGGGGGGGGGGCTTGAGGGCCCACCGAGATCGAAGGCTCTGCTGACCGCTTTGGGCTCCGGTTCGACAGGCTAAGACCTCAATCTCAGGGGAGTTGTTGGGGGCCCTGCTGACTGACTTGGTTCGTTAGGTTGGACAGGGCGCCGAAAGTCGGGCCCGATTAAGAGTTCCCACCACGGCAGCCGAGGCAACTTGGATTTATATATCCTTGTTTGTGGCTAACCGGGGGGCAGATTAAATTTAGGTTTTGACCGATGGATGAGCTTACTACGGTCAGGGACAAGACAGTAGTCTTGCCCCTGACCGTAGTTATTGTCAAGGGTCTGACCGTAGTTAGTGGTGAATATGGTAATTCCTATACTAGGAGTGCTTTAGGCGGAAGTAGTGGGTTTTGTTTCATAAATATATTTACTCCATATTGACACTGAATCAAAGAGGTAAATAGCTTTCCACGGTCACACAAAGATTCATTTCTAGCCGAACACGTGAATTGTCAGTGTTATTGACACTGTAGCGGATAAATTGAGCCTTATCACAGAAGATTATCGGCATTAAGCCAAATAAAATATTCCAGCCTTGGGCATTCTTTCCAGATTCGAGATGCAGAAAAATGGTACGAGATAAATTCCGTTTTCATGAAATGTTATATTTACTCAAAAAGACGCATGGAAATCCTTCACGTACTGACATTAGTACACCGCTGTACCATTTGAATAAATGCATCTCTTTTTGCTTAGCCGCATCCAGTTGTACTGGACACTCAAGGGAAAGCGAAACGATAGGAAGTGAACCTCTCTCTTACAATCACTGGAAAACTTTGCTGAGCATTCGTTGAACCGTAATTCATCTATTGGAGAACCTTGTTTTTGTTCAGTGAAAGCAACAACATTGTTCCATTGCATATTGGGGGGATCGGGGGTGTCTCAGTCGGTA
>JAWZYU010001024.1:0-54000 GCA_038380435.1 Ryuthela nishihirai | reverse complement strand
CGTCCGTCGGATGGGACGTTAAGCCGTGGTCCCGTGTGCGGGAGAGACATACCCTGTGCAAGTTAAAGAACACGCTGGATGGCCTTGACGGGAGGCTACCATCTGTCTCCCAACAGCTGTTACAGTGGGTCCCCTTCCCCAACCTTCTCTGAGCCTTCGGGGTCCATGTGACCTGGCCATTTAGCCCATGGTGTGCAAAAAAAGTAGCGCTCAGAGGTTAAACACCCCAACAACCCGGCAGGCAGATTGGTGTTTTCTCCTTTGCACATTTGCGTAGTTGTTAAAACTAAATGTGTATTGTGACTATCACATATGTGTTCTATTCTTCATGTTATACTACAATATCTAATTTCAATTTAATTTGTAAAATAATTTACGTATTGATATTGCATATTTACATTATTCCATTAAACGCTTATATTATTTACGATTTTCTTAATTTTTTTATGTAATTCACATAGTGTTCAACTGCGAATTCTTTAATTATTGGAATTGCTTATAATTTGTGAAATACGAAAAAGTGTAAATCAATGTATATGAGTCAAATTCCGTTTCTGAGCTCCTCTAAATAAATTTTATAACTTTAAAACCACCCGTCCCCATATATAAATTTTCGTCTTTTTTTCTTTTGTTTACCATTAATATCGTTTCAGTTTTATGGTTTCTAAAAAGTTTTAAAATTAAACTTAAAAATAAATTTCTCACCTTAATTTTACTAAGAGGTTGAATATAAAAAAAAGTTATCTTCTTATCGTTTTCTCCTACTTTATCGATAATAAGCATTAGTTTGTATACAAAAATATAAAGTATGGAAGAAAAATACAAAAGCATTTTAGACCCAATTTCACTGAAAGGAATTAAATTTAAAAAACTGAAAATTTCTGTATTTAACCTGTCATTGCCCTATTTTGCATCCCGTATCAGTTTGTGGTTCTGGCTTTTTCAGAGTTAGAGAATTTTAGACGTTCAGAAGTTGTATTTTACATTTCATTATACAGACGGGGAAAAAAAACAGAACACAATAAAAAAATTTAAACTTCACAACTCTCAAACAAGGCAGAATCACAGATTAAGTTGTGTAAATAGTTCAATCAAGACATACACTTCATCATATGGAAAGACTTAACAGTCCTATTATTTTAATAACACTACAGTAATAAGTATATTTTTAAAGTGTACTCAATATTCTACCTCAAAAACTCAATTCTCTACAAATTCGAATTCACTATACATATTTCAGACTTCTCGATTTCTGCTAATCATAAACACACAGAAATTCATGTTTCATAACTTACGCTACCAAATATTCAGAACATATCCTTAGCATTTTGCAGAACACAAGTCAGTTTTATTAGATTTCTAATTCTCAAGAAAACTGAAAGTTCTTAACCCTTTCACGACCAAGGGAAACATTTTTCCCATTTTAAAATTGGTGATTGTCGTATTTAATTATAACCTTATCTGCATTTTTTATACAGAATGTCAAAATAGAACGTATGCCGAACGCAATTACGTAAACGGGAACGTTTAGAAAACAAAAACAGAACTGTCAGGACGCATAATATATGTACTATGTGCAATGTCCATCTTTGCCTCACTACCAAAAGAAATTGCTTCGCAGAATATCATAATTAGCACATCATTTTGTATAGTAATTTTATTTCATAATTTTGTATTATTTTAGTTAACATTTCGTTCTAATAAACCAATAAATAAAAGACATTGCATAATAAGCCTAACTATAATTTGTGTTATCTTTATAGTCCATTGGGAAAATATTTCCCATAAAATTCCAAAAAAACTACACATTGTTATGTATTTTTCTTATGATTTTTATTTATTTTACGTCTAAACAAACTAAAATAAACAGTTACATACTAATATTTACTCTTAGAAACCTTATGGTCCTGAAAGGGTTAAAGATTTAAATTTTAGTCATAATTAATCATATAGAAATAAAATAAAAAACATGTATAAAAATTAACAAAAGAAACAATAATTTGTAAAGGAATACCATTTTAATAAAGCCAAGAAACTCTATACGTATTTATATTATGCATTTCCACTTTACAGTAGCAAAATTTAGCAAATATAATTCTACAGGGGTAAACTAGACTGAGCTTCCATATAAATACAAAAGTGATTGATGTATTTATAACATTATATTTATTATTTATGATGATTAGCTAAAATTGAAGTTTAGAACACATTGCAACAGTTAAGAGAAAGTGAAATTGTAGTTTATAGTTTTACAGTTATCATGAATGTGAAAGGTAACTTATTTTTTCTAACAGCAAAACAAAAATGAGACTATTCAGTAATAAATTATAACAGGACAACATATTATTTCAACTCATTTTTCAAAAATGAGACTTTCTGAACATTCTTATAAACCATCTACAACACAGGGTAGCCGTCCCATGGCCGAGTGGTTAGCGCGCTTGGCTACTGATCTAAGGGACCTGGGTTCGAGTCCCGGGTAAGGCATGGATGTATGTGTCGTTTTTCTGCTGAGGTCCTGCCATCCTCTCAGATCTTCTACTGTGGCATATAAACTGACAGGCTCCTGTCAGACCTCTGTGGCAAGCAGCTGCTTGAGGGGGTATTTATTTTTTTTTTATTTTACAACACAGAATTAAATAGTCAATCGCCAATGCATTGGTACTAATTTATGGTAACTAATATTCAAACAAATGTATCCCACATACTGTAATAAAAAAACAAAATACCCCCTCAAGCAGCTGCTTGCCACAGAGGTCTGACAGGAGCCTGTCAGTTTATATGCCATAGTAGGAGATCTGAGAGGATGGCAGGACCTCAGCAGAAAAACGACACAAACAGCCATGCCTTACCCGGGGCTCGAACCCAGGTCCCTTAGATTAGTAGCCAAGCATGCTAACCACTCTGCCAATAGGTAAGATAAATTTTAATATCCACTATCCTCGATATCAAAGAGATTTTAAAAAAGATAGTAATAGTAGTAAATCAAAGGTTGACTAGTTCATTATAACAAAGCAGTTATATTCCTGGTCATAAGAAATTTACATTCCACATTCAATGAATTTAAAATGAATCTAGTCACATAGATAATAGCATACTTTCAATCAGGAAATTAAAATCAGGTGAATTATATTTTACTACGTAATATAGAGTAAAGCAGATGGGCAACCCAGGGCCCAAAGGCCACATCTAACCTGCCGAATGATTTTATCTGCTCGCCATCGTGTCTAAAAATAGTACAGTCGCTCAAAAAAGTATCCGAACACTTTGGTTGATTACAGAATTCAGAAAAAATATCTGGCAACGATTTTTTTACAAATTAGTGATCTGGCAACCTTCGTGTCACGTGATTACAGAATTCAGGAAAAATATCTGGAGCGTGTACAGCAACTGTACACGCTCCAGTTACCGTTCACAGCAAACTGGAGCGTGTGCAGTTACTGCACACGCTTCAGTTTGCTATGAACGGTAACTGCACACGCTCAATATTTCTGTGAGTCAGCCACACGATCTAGTATCAAAATAATATGACCACCTACTGTCGCTCAAAAAAGTATCCGAACACCATGGTTGATTACAGAATTCAGAAAAAATATCTGGCAACGAATTTTTTAGAAATTAGTGATCTGGCAACCTTCGTGTCACGTGATTACAGAATTCAGGAAAAATATCTGGAGCGTGTACAGCAACTGTACACGCTCCAGTTTGCTGCGAACGTGTGCTTTGTTTGTGTGCAGTTACTGCACACGCTCCAGTTTGCTGTGAACGGTAACTGCACACGCTCAATATTTCCGTGAGTGAGCCCACACGATCTAGTATCAAAATAATATGACCACCTACTGTCGCTCAAAAAAGTATCTGAACACCACGGTTGATTACAGTATTCAGAAAAAATATCTGGTAACGAATTTTTTAGAAATTAGTGATCTGGCAACCTTCGTGTACGTACACAAAGGTTGCCAGCGACTGTACACAATATAAAAAGGGATTTCAAATGTATTTTTTAAGCAATTTCTCGACAATGATTTGATTTAACGTAATTTTTATGATAAATAGAACTGTCGACCCCCTTTATTTCCTGCATATACAATGATACGACTGTATGTTGAGAGCCATGAAACAAATCAGATATCGCGAAGTGGTCCACTAGATCAAAAGTTTGCCCACTAGAGAGGAGTTCAGGCTTAATTTTTCCAGTCCGAGCCGCTCGAATAATTTCTCAATTGTTGTTTGCATTTCGAAATATTTAAACCATGTTCCGAAGATGAGCGAAAAAAAATTATAGGACAGAGAATCATAAATATATTTAGTGAAACAGAACGAATGTGCCACGGTCATTTTTTAACAGCTGAAGAAGTTTTATGAAATGATCATCATCCTCGTCCTCAAGCAGCCATGGGCTACGGAGGTCCAACCAGACCGTGCAATTTAGTTCTCCAAGCAAGTCTATCCTGAGCTACATCTGCTACATCTGACCACTGCACACCAATTCTAACAAGATCCTGTTTGACATTGTCTGCCCACCGCATCCTAGGTCTCCCCCTCCTTCTGCGGCCTCTAGGCACACTGTTCATAACCCTATTCGCCAATCTATAATTATCCATACGGGCAACATGGCCAAACCAACGGAGTCTCTCTCTGCACAATATGCTGCTTAAAGGAGGTTGCAGACTCCTTTGCCTAACCTCATCATTACTTACAAAGTTAAAATTCCTAATGCCCAAGATACTGCGTAAGTATCTAGAATCAAAAGCATCTAGTTTCCTGTTATCTTGTTTACAAAGTGTCCAAGTTTCACTGCCATAGCTAACCTAGAAAGAACCAAACTATTATAGTCTAATTTTAGTCTTTAGGTGTATACATTTCGAGCAGGCTCAGAAATTAGCAAAAGGCAGAATTGATGTGTAAAGCATTGCATGGTCCAGACGGCCATCAAGTTCCAAACTGGATGAAAATGTCGAAAAGGAGAGTCTACAAGACTCGAGCCAAGCAAAGAATCAGAGCCTAACAGACATTTGAAAAATCACCAAGTCACTCGACCATCGGATGTGAGGGGGCGACATATAAAGGGCCATCGAACACCTTTTGCAGGTAGTATAGCCCATGTATTACTCCATGATTGACATTCATACGAAATTGACAAGAGGGTGAGCAAAGATATTCATACTATCACTAAAGTCAGTGCAGTGAGATGTCAACTAGGACCTCTCCTTCGGAGAAATGCTGTCGTGATGATTGATCATAAATTATTATTGTACAACATGGTCATTCGTCTGATAATAATTTATGCTTCCCTTATATGGGCGAATACCACCTCCACGAATATACGCAATGTTCAGGTCTTCCGAAACAAAATATTGAGATCTGCTGTCGATGCCCCTTGGTTTGTTACTAACAGACAACTTCATAAAGAATTTGGGCATCGACTACATATATACTCATATTAAATGTATCTCAAAAGGTTTTTCGAGGTTGTTAAAAATAATACTAATGAGATTATTTCTTCTTCGCTTAATTAGTTGGGTTGTTTTACCTCTGAGCGGCACTTTTTTGCACACCATGGGCTAAATGGCCAGGCCACAAGGACCCCGAAGGCCCAGAGAAGGTTGGGGGAGGGGACCCACTGGAACAGCTGTTGGGAGACAGATGGTAGCCTCCCGTCAAGGCCATCCAGCGTGTTCTTTAACGTTGGGTTGTTTTACCTCTGAGCGGCACTTTTTTGCACACCATGGGCTAAATGGCCAGGTCACGTGGACCCCGAAGGCTCAGAGAAGGTTGGGGGAGGGGACCCACTGGAACAGCTGTTGGGAGACAGATGGTAGTCTCCCGTCAAGGCCATCCAGCGTGTTCTTTAACGTTGGGTTGTTTTACCTCTGAGCGGCACTTTTTTGCACACCATGGGCTAAATGGCCAGGTCACATGGACCCCGAAGGCTCAGAGAAGGTTGTGGGAGGGGACCCACTGGAACAGCTGTTGGGAGACAGATGGTAGCCTCCCGTCAAGGCCATCCAGCGTGTTTTTAACGTGCACAGGGTATGTCTCTCCCGCACACGGGGATACGGCTTAACGTCCCATCCAACGGACCGCGGCCTTTACAAGCCCATCGGTGTCCCCTACTGACCGTGGGCAGGGCGGGAAGTTTTGCGGAAATAAATCTCAACGCTGACCCAGCTGGGACTCGAACCTGGGAACTACAGATTACGAGACTGGCGCGCTACCGACTGAGCCACCCCCGCCCCCTTTGCTTAATTATGATCATAACGGGCTTCATAAGTACAAGGCCTAAAATGATGGCTTTGTGAGGAAAGCTACTCGTTTTAGGTCTCTTGTGCATGATATATGCTATTTTTAGCTTGTGTTTTTTGTTAGCGTCTAGGGGCCCACCCACAGGTGGTTTACCTCTTATATGTTTTTACTTATGCCAACTGAACATATTCTCAGATGGAGATGGTAATGGGTAAAGTTTTACCTGGAACATCGCATATCCGAACACGATCTACGGTGAGCATCCGGATGGTAGCTTCCTATCAAGGCCATACAGCATATTCTTTAACGTGCATAGAGTGTGCCTCTCCCGACCACAAAGTTAACGTCCCATCCGACAGATGGCGCAAACCTATCGGCCATTAAACAAGTGATAATCCTGTGATAAAGCATTTCACTAGCATTAATAATTCTAAATGTAGCGTATGTGCGATGTTTTTACTTTCTTGGATATATTCTTGGTTAAGCATGCATTAAAATTTGTACTATACTCGTCGCTGTCAGTTGGCTGTTTCGTAAATAAATTTGCATACATACTTATTTTGGTCTACAGTAAATTAATAACAATATGCTTGCTTTTGTACTGGGTCACATTTCCGTTATATATATGTATGATCAGGGCCGTGCGGTAGATTTTCTCATCATGATGCAAGTCTTCGAAATGCCGCCCCTTAAATGTTTTTTCTTTAAAATAACCTTCGATTGTGATTAAAAAAAACTGCACAAAATGTGCGAATACTATTTTTAATTTGAAAATATAAACTTCTTTAAAATAATGATATCAACTACAACAATCTACTACAGTTTTACCCTTCTAAATTTAACTTTAGCAAATTCGTTAATTAGGGATGTGTAGTCTAGAGTGGCAGCCAATGTAGATTCAATAGAAATTAATGACAGATATCTAAGTTTTGTTTGGCTTTTTGAACTTCTTAAGTAGTGTTTTATTAATTTTAATTTGGAAAAACTTCTCTCAGAGCTACAACAGTATTCGGATACAAAGTAATTAAGTTATTTTGGCACAAATAATTTAAAACATCCAAAGGTTTCATAGAATCACGTAATTCTTCTTGATGATCATTTGCATTTATATCTGATTCATTTTCGACCGAACGTATTGACTGGAGACTGGTACAATAAATTTTTAGAGTGTTTGTCATCTATGTCCTTGAGTTTTAAAATGTCATATAAAAATTGAAAATTTTTGCTATGGGTTTCCAGAATCGTGAATCGTTCATTCAGAGAATTAATGGTAATGTCCAGAATATAATTGAAAAAGTTTATTTTAAATTTATTCTCCTCTGTTAAGGGTTGATCGACAGCTTCTTCATACCAAAGCATTACACCGCACATAAACTTGTAATTTTTAATATTTTTTGCTAACCCTCTTGCTTTAACTTTAGTTTCTGCATTTCTGTTGATGTCTTCTATTATTTGGAATAATGCATCATAGATTTCGCAAAGTTGAAATCGTAAAGGTTTTAACGCATCTACTGTGCTTGACCACCTAGTAGCACTCAATGGTTTAGAGTAAATTGTGAAACATATTTTTTTAGCACTTCCCAAAGCTTTGTAGAACCAGAAAATAAGTGTAAAGTTCTTGTAGAATAGAAAAAAAAGTTGTTGTTTCTGTAGAAGAAGACGCTGCATCATTCACAACTAGGTTTAAAGAATGACATGCGCAGGGCACATAAAACGCCCTTGGATATTTTTAAAGTATTCTATTTTGTACACCCTTTCTTACTCCTTTCATATTAGCTCCGTTGTCATAGCCTTGTCTTCTAAGACACTTTAACTCAAAACGTAACTTTTCCAAATGTGTCAGAATAAGTTCTGTCAAACCCTCTCCGGTTGAATCACTAGCTTCAAAAAAACCAATAAAGAATTCTTCAATTTCATATTTATTTTGAATGGAGTTTAAAGCGACAACTCTTTTTGTTAATGAGAGCTGTTCAATATGACTTACGTCTGGGGTACAATCGGCGATTATCGAAAAATATTTAGCGATTTTTATTATTTCGACAATTTTGCTTAAAATTACATTTCCCATCAAATTTATCAATTCATCTTGTATATTATTGCTTAGATAAGTCACAGACCATTTATCAGACTCGCGTTGAACTCTCCTGATATGTTCTTCCATAACTGGATCAAACTCAGAAAGCAATTCTGCCAACTTTAGGAAGTTTCCGTTATTAGGCTGAAACAAATGTTCAGTTGTTCCACGAAAAGCTAAGCATTGTGAGGCCAATAGTCTAATTATTGACATAATTCTTTTTAGAACTCCTCTCCAATGCTGAATTTCCATATCCATAGTTCGTTGATATTCAGCGTCAATAGTTATTTTCTGCTCCTAATCGAATGTCCAATTCTTTCCATGCTCTAAAAGCATTTCTGTGATTTACAGACTTTTCGTGCATTGTGAGGGCTCCTTTAAGATTTCCCCAGTCAGAATAACCTTTTTTGGGCCAGTCATTAATAGCAGACGAATTATCAAATAATTTACAACAAAAGCAAAAAACGACATCATTTGTAACAGAGTAAATCAACCAACTTCTCTTAACGACTTCACTGTTGCTCAACACTTTCACATAATGCGAGGGCGAAAATCTACGCCTTCCTTTATTAATAGGAAACTCGAATTCTTTAATTTGATGTGGACCCCTCTCAACCAGTATTTGAGGAGTTTCAGATGACATGCAGAAAGCATTCCATAATGCAGGATCAGAAGGAATTTCGTTTAATATCTGCTGGCTGCTACTGCTACCCGGCTCTTGATGAACTTCTGATGGTGTTATTTTTTGGCTCTCTTCAACAACTTCTTCTGGAAGTGATTGGGGCGGCACTGAGTTTTTATTTGCCAAATCCAAAGCAGTAGCTGTTGATGTGGATGTGGACGATTCATCTAAACAGGACATTTGTACTCAGAATTCATAGCTTAGCTTTCTTCCTTGTTCCTCTTTCTTTAAGCGTTTCTTTTTATATTGACTTTCAGAAAATTTTTTCTGTACCATACTATAATAAAAGTATTAAATAAAAATTCACAGTCCTTCGCAAAGATGCAACCGGGGGGAGGGGTCATTGAAAATGATTAAATATGATGATGCTTATCATGCTATTAAAAGAGGGTAGATAAAATAACGATAGAAATGAGTTGCAAAGCTAGTAAGATTTGTAGGTAACAGAAGATAATAAATAGATAACGAATATCTGTCAAATTGACAGCTAACAGCCGTTTTGACATATGCCTTTCCTTAACTTGTTATTGTCTTCACTTCAACGTATATGAATTTGGTAAAAATAGAGCAATAAATAACGAACGCAGAAGTAGGCAAATGCAAATATTTCCTAAGCAACTCTCTCTCTACCACACACAGAACGCAAAAGTAGCCCAATATTACCTAAATAACTCTCTATCACACAGAGGCCCACGTTCCGCACCTGAGATATACCCAGTCCATGCAAATGCTACTTTTCAATTCGAGTCCCTATTGTCATAACATAATCATTATCAACGATAATAAGTAACTACAATTGCTGTAAAAAATAATAATTCTCTTGCCTGATCTACTTTTTAAACAAAAACTGAATTAGTATAAATACACAAATATTATACTGATACATATATATGATATATCTGATTTACTGATTTAAATACAGCACAGACACTTGCCACTTCTCATGACAAACTAACATTAAAATCAATAATTGTAAGCTCAAAGCAGAACTATCAACACGTAACACGTGCTTTTGTGATAATTGCCGCCTCAGCTTTTAGGAGCGGCCGCGCGGTATATTACAAACAAAAATAATAGCTTCGCGCTGTCTTTCGGCGAGCGCTCGCCAACGATGCACCAGAAACCGAAATCAAAAGGTACCGAAAGCGCTTAGGCAGAGGCGTACGATAAATCATAAATCGTATACATCAATATCGGAATAACATAGACCAATATAGGAAAGCGTTGCGTAAAGATTTTTAATTATTGAATGGTTCAAATTGTATTTTGATTTCGCTGCTTATGCCGCCCCCTTACGGTGCCGCCTGATGCGGCCGCCTCTCTGTATCATAGCACGGCACGGCCCTGTGTATGATTTACCCTAAAAAACAGGGGCGGGGGTGGCTCAGTCGGTAGCGCGCCAGGCTCGTAATCTGTAGTTCCCAGGTTCGAGTCCCAGCTGGGTCAGCGTTGAGATTTAACTCCACAAAATTCCCCGCTCTGCCCACGGTCAGTAGGGGACACCGATGGGCTTGGAAAGGCCGCCGTCCGTCGGATGGGACGTTAAGCCGTGGCTCCGAGTGCGGGAGAGAGCCATACCCTGTGCACGTTAAAGAACACGCTGAATGGCCTTGACGGGAGGCTACCATCTGTCTCCCAACAGCTGTTCTAGTGGGTCCCCTCCCCCAACCTTCTCTGAGCCTTCGGGGTCCATGTGACCTGGCCATTTAGCCCATGGTGTGCAAAAAAGTGCCGCTCAGAGGTAAAACAACCCAACCCTAAAAAACACACACACACAGCAAGTGTATCACGTATATCCCAACTTTATTAGCCAAAAGTAGTCGTAAATTTGTCTTTATCGTCTTTTTAGTGCAAGTTACAAAACGTGTTTGACAGTCTTAACGAGATTTCCCATCTGTCCCTGACAGTTCTCCTTTGCCTCTCTTTCAAAGGGGTATTTTTAGAGCCAATTAACCCACTGTTCGATAGTAAGTGTTTGCTAAGTACACTGGTTTCCATAAATTAAGGAAAATCGTTAAGTCAATGGGAAGCTAACGTCAAAGCTCTATAACTTCTAAAACAAGTTTTTTTTTGTTTTGAAAAATGTGATTGCAGATAAAGATCTCAATCAAATAAATCAATATCTCGATTTTCAACAATATTCGTTCAGTATTTAATGAGTTATGGAAGTTTGAATATTTAGCGATAACAATGCCAGCCACAAAAAGTGACTTCAGAAGTTAATTAAAACTTAATAAGTATTGTATAAAAGTGTTTAACAAAATAAGTTTGTATTTTAGAACTTTGTGTAAAGAATTCTTTCACTATTCTTCAGTTTTGTATATGTTTCTCAAGACTGGCATTGCTGTTGTTAAATATTCAAATTTTCATAACTCATTAAATACTGAATGAATATTGTTGAAAATCGAGATATTGATTTATTGGATTGAGATCTTTATCTGCAATCACATTTTTCAAAACAAAAAAACTTATTTTAGAAGTTATAGAGCTTTGACTTTAGCTTCCCATTGACTTCACATAGGGATTTTCCTTAATTTATGGAAACCAGTGTAATAAAACAATGCAACCCATCTGGATGGGAGTTTCAAGTTTTATTTTTCACAAAGTGACTGATCACTTTAAATGTACCTATCCTTTCTCTTTTTTTGTGGAAGGTGAAGGAGGGTTCTCAAATTTTCTAACTCATCTTCTGATAACTGAGCTAACACTTAATACTATTATAAGTTACACTATCTCAGGTAAAGTGGTTAGTATTCCTGGCTGTGAAGGGACCTGGTTCAAGTCAACGATGTTTCGACGATTACTTTTCTGCAGAGGTCTCGCCTTCCTTACAGATCTTCTCTAGAGTATATTATACTGGCAGGTTTCTATCAGACCTCTGTGGCAAGCAGCGCTCGAGGATAATTATTTTTGTTTTCGTTTTTCATTAGTCATAAACAAATTGAGAAATTGCATAACAGATTGAAGATTCAGCAAATTTCACTGCTTGAAGTTCAATGGCTAACATTACTGAAGACATTTGCTTTTAAAACATTTTCAATTTTATTGCTTACACAGCTCGTCAAAAGCTAAGCAAAGAATAACAAAATGGACATATCTTGAAGTATTGGAGCAAATTCAAATTTCCAAGATACACAGTACCGTGGACAGGGTGTAGTATAGAGGCAGCCTGCCTCACGGCGCCTGTGATGGTCCACCCATTCACTTTTCCTTAACCAGGTTTGTTTAATTTACGTTCTATTTATCATTTTGGGGATTTTTATTTCATTTTGTGGACATTGCAATCCTCGTTCCGAGGGTAGGAGTTGCGCATGCACAACTCCGACCTTTTGAGGAGCGATATTTAATAGTTTGCCTCAGGGTGCAATCTAATCTGAAGACGGCCCTGAAGATACAAAAATAACGTTGTGTGAAGTCACGAAAATTTGGCCGAAAATGCTACACTTTGGGGAACAATGGAATGTAAAAAAAAGGGCAATCCCTTCTAAAATTAATGCAGGCTTGACAATATCGATTCATGTTCTTAAAAATCCACACAATAGGACGGAAATGAGCCAATAAGAGTGGTCTTGATATCCAGGAGAGTTTGGGGAGGGGTTTGAAAAGAGTATCCCACAAATGTTCTATGAGGTTGCGATTCAGAGAGATTGCAGACTCCACTCGTTGTATGCCTTTTTCCTCAAGATATTGGCTGATCAGTCTTGCTCTGTAAGGATGGCTCATCCAATTAGGAAGAAATTGTCATTTATTTTTCTCTGGTCTTAGGCTACATGATCATGACACCATTTTCAAGTGGGCCTATCTGCATCTGGAAATTAAATAAATACATACAAGTCAAAGGGCATACAAGTCAAAGGGTCTTGTGGATCCTTCTGGTCACAGTTGAGACAAACACCTGCCATCCTTTGGCTAAAATCCATTTGGTTGGGTTGTTTTTACTTCTAAGCAGCACTTTTTTCTGTATACAATGGGCTAAATGTCCATGTCACAAGGACCTCGAGAGCTCAGAGAGGATTGAGGAAAGAGTTGGGTTGTTTGGGTTGTTTTTACCTCTGAGGGACACTTTTTTGCACACCATGGGCTAAATGGCCAGGTCACATGGACCCCGAAGGCTCAGAGAAGGTTGGGGAAGGGGACCCACTGGAACAGCTGTTGGGAGACAGATGGTAGCCTCCCGTCAAGGCCATCCAGCGTGTTCTTTAACGTGCACAGGGTATGGCTCTCCCACACACGGGGCCACGGCTTAACGTCCCATCCGACGGACGGCGGCCTTTCCAAGCGCATCGGTGTCCCCTATGACCGTGGGCAGGGCGGGGAATTGAGGAAAGAAGACCCACTGGATAGTTGTTAGGAGACAAATGATAGCCTTCCATCAAGGTCATCCAGTGTGTTCTTTAATATGCACAGGGTGATTCTCCCACACATGAAGCCGTGGCTTAAAGTTCCATCCGACGGACAGCAACTTTTCCAAGCCCATCAGTGTCCCTACTGACTGAGAGCAGGACAGGGAGTTCTGCGGAGAAAAATCTGAACATTTGGCCAAGGTGGGACTCGAACCTGGGAACTGCAGATTACGAGCCTGTCACATTACTGACAAAGCCACCCCACCCCTACTGCATAGGGCTTAACATGGGAATCCAATATTTCATCCTGATATCTTGAAGCATTCACAGAACCTCCTGGGGCGGGGGTGGCTCAGTCGGTAGCGCGCCAGACTCGTAATCTGTAGTTCCCAGGTTCGAGTCCCAGCTTGGTCAGCGTTGAGATTTATCTCCGCAAAATTCCCCGCCCTGCCTACGGTCAGTAGGGGACACCGATGGGCTTGGAAAGGCCGCCGTCCGTCGGATGGGACGTTAAGCCGTGGCCCCGTGTGCGGGAGAGCCATACACTGTGCACGTTAAAGAACACGCTGGATGGCCTTGACGGGAGGCTACCATCTGTCTCCCAACAGCTATTCCAGTGGGTCCCCTCCCCGAACCTTCTCTGAGCCTTCGGGGTCCATGTGACCTGGCCATTTAGCCCATGGTGTGCAGAAAAGTGCCGCTCAGAGGTAAAACAACCCAACCCAACCCAACAGGACCTCCTTCAAACACATGGAGGTCGGTACGTCTACTCAATGAAAACCAGGCAAACCAATGCCTTCTATATGAGAAGGCTAGTGGACCAAATTTATGACGTCAGCTTAAGTAGTCCTACCATATAGACAATTCTTATTTTCTTTTTTCTAATATTATTACTGATGGACTCTTGTGCTAATCTTTATACTAATGTTTACTATATATTTTATTTAGAAAGAAAATTATTCGTATTTATTATCAAATATCACAATGCTAATTAATGCAAATATTTTTTTTTCCTAAATATATTTATAGATAAACATTAGAATAAAGATGAGCACCAGTAATAATATTAAAAACAAAAATAAAAGAACTCGAAGGACTACTTAAGCTGACGTCATAAATTTGGTCCCCTGGCTTTTTGTTACAAGTGTTGGGCAAACACGACCAAATCTCTACCACCAAATGCACTTCTCTCAACAATTTGTAGGGGCGAGGGTGGCTCAGTCGGTAGCGCGCCAGGCTTGTAATCTGTAGTTCCCAGGTTCGAGTCCCAGCTGGGTCAGCTTTGAGATTTATCTCCGCAAAATTCCCCGCCTTGCCCACGGTCAGTAGGGGACACCGATGGGCTTGGAATAGGCCGCCGTTCGTCGAATGGGACGTTAAGCCATGGCCCCGTGTGCGGGAGAGCCATACCCTGTGTACGTTAAAGAACACGCTGGATAGCCTTGACGGGAGGCTACTATCTGTCTCCCAACAGCTCTTCCAGTGGGTCCCCTCCCCCAACCTTCTCTGAGCCTTCGGGGTCCATGTGACCTGGCCATTTAGCCCATGGTGTGCAAAAAAAGTGCCGCTCAGAGGTAAAACAACCCAACGTTAAAGAACACGCTGGATGGCCTTGACGGGAGGCTACCATCTGTCTCCCAACAGCTGTTCCAGTGGGTCCCCTCCCCCAACCTTCTCTGAGCCTTCGGGGTCCATGTGACCTGGCCATTTAGCCCATGGTGTGCAAAAAAGTGCCGCTCTGAGGTAAAACAACCCAACTCAACAATTTGCTGGTTGCAGGTTCCACATCTTTCCATATCAGTAGTCTGCTGACTTAAATATCTACATTTGCCCGTGAACAGGATATGACTATTTTTCTGTAGTCTAGG
The DNA here is from genome assembly GCA_038380435.1 of Ryuthela nishihirai. Classification (NCBI taxonomy): domain Eukaryota; kingdom Metazoa; phylum Arthropoda; class Arachnida; order Araneae; family Heptathelidae; genus Ryuthela; species Ryuthela nishihirai. Next base: position 38,787 of record JAWZYU010001024.1, on the reverse strand, counting down.
CTACCATGATCATGACACCATTTCAAGTGGGCCTATCTCTATCTGGAAATTAAATGTATACATACGTCAAAGGGCATAAAGTTGCCTTGTGGATCCTTCTGGTCACAGTTGAGACAAATACCTGCCATCCTATGGTTAAAATTAGATCTAATGTCAAAGAGATGCTATTGCTCTCCTGTTCATTGGTTGGGTTGCTTTACCTCTGAGCGGCACTTTTTTGCACACAATGGGCTAAATGGCCAGGTCACATGAACCCCGAAGGCTCAGAGAAGGTTGGAGGGGACCCACTGGAACAGCTGTTGCGCAAGATGGTAACCTCCCGTCAAGGCCATCCAGCGTGTTCTTTAACGTGCATAGAGTATGGCTCTCCCGCACACGAGGCCACGGCTTAACGTCCCATCCAACGGACGGCGGCCTTTCCAAGCCCATCGGTGTCCTCTACTGACCGTGGGCAGGGCGGCCAGTTCATTGGGACAGAAGTCCAATATAGTGATCTTGAAGGGTTGTAACCCAAGGAAGCCCTTGAACAGGTTTTCTGATAACTGTTTGGGTTGTTTGGAATTGCTGCCATAGCCTTCAGATAACAGAATGGTGAACACCAAAGAATAGAGCCACCTCAGCAATTTTTGACAAGCCTCGAACCTTCGAACTGTTCTCCATTGTTTTGAATCGTCTAAACGTTTTCTTGGAGGAATCATGAAGTTATCAGCTATTCCAGACTGACAACACAGCTTCGCAATTTCAAATGATTAAAAATCTACGAAAGTACTTCTACGGTATATGTTTTACATATTCTGTGACGTTATATGTTAATTTTTGAAAACTACAAAATATATTACTATGGAACATTAAAATCGTTATCTCGAACTTTTTTTTATTACTCTGATCTTAAAGGTGATCTATACTTTTGTCGAGCAGCGTTACAAGTAATAAATGCTTTATTAAACAGTTAAACAATTCGACTTAGAAAAAAGTGCAACTAAATCATAATTCACATATATTTGGCTCTATTACATACGCTATTATTCCTCGTCAGAAAAACATATATAACATTGCCACTGAACAGAATAAAAATCTCTATTTATCCTACTTATGATTCTTTGATCTTGATTTTAAGGCATAATTAAAAGTAACGAGTTTTTAAAGCAGGAACAGAAAGAAAAAACGAGATATTGCCTTCTTCACCAAGCTTATCCAATGCATTTTCGTGACAGGTTTTTCCTGAGTTATCGATGGCTTTATTTCACACCCAAAATTTATCCTCTTTTCCATACGACCACTACGTTTTTATTGGGAAAACTAGAATTTTGTTTGCACACAATTTTAAATAACATTAATGCTAAACCACAGCAGATATATATATATATGTATTTCTACATATGATTATTATTATTAATGTCATTATATAGCAAAATAATAATATTACACTTAAAAACACTGAAATACATACTGAGCAAATAGTGACAATATTGCACATCCCTCCTTAGAACCTGTTTAGGTATTTCTTTTAAAAAATTTGCATCAAAACTTTCATTACACATTATTAGCGAGTTTAACCTGTTTTAATGATAAACTTCCATTTATGAAAACAATTGTATTTCATAGAATATTTTATGTTTATTTTCATAAATAAATATCTTAGATGATTTTAAAATCATTATATTCGGTATGTTTTTTTTTTTTCAAAAATGCAACCAAATTTAGTTCCCATTTTTTTTCATACATAGCAAGAAAAAAGGAATAATGTAATGAATACATTATTCTGTACTGTAGGCAGAAGATAACACATTTTTGCGATATCACATGGCAATGCCTAGAAAGTCGGGTCTACGGGTTGAAACTGACCAGTAAAGAAGAGCAGGTCAGCAAGGAGACTCAACAATGCCTTTGTGTACTGTCGCTCAAAAAAGTATCCGAACACTAAGGTTGATTACAGAATTCAGAAAAAATATCTGGCAACGATTTTTTTAGAAATTAGTGATCTGGCAATCTTCGTGTCACGTGACACGAAGGTTGCCATTTTTTTTTAGAAATTAGTGATCTGGCAGCACATTGGATCGTGTGAGCTCACAAAGACCTAGATCGTGTGGGCTCACTCACGGAAATATTAAGCGTTTGCAGTTACCGTTCACAGCAAACTGGAGCGGTTGCGGTTAATGTTCACAGCAAATTGGATCGTGTGGGCCCACTCACGGAAATATTGAGCGTGTGCAGTTACAGTTCACAGCAAACTGGAGCGGTTGCGGTTAATGTTCACAGCACATTGGATCGTGTGGGGCCCACTCACGGAAATATTGAGCGTGTGCAGTTACTGTTCACAGCAAACTGGAGCGTGTACAGTTGCTGTACACGCTCCAGATATTTTTCCTGAATTCTGTAATCACGTGACACGAAGGTTGCCAGATCACTAATTTGTAAAAAAATCGTTGTCAGATATTTTTTCTGAATTCTGTAATCAACCGTGGTGTTCGGATACTTTTTTGAGCGACAGTACTAAATAATTAAAGAGCTGTCTCGTCTATTTTTTGTACTGTTTTATATTACATTCAAATATTCCCCTGATTTTTACTCACAAGTTTGATCTGAACACTTGCCAACATGTTTTTCTATTTCTATAAAGTTTTCAAATTCTCCATAAACAAAAAACTTTTTATGAATCGGAGAATTTTAGAAGCAAGCAATTATGAAGTACATTTTTTTTCATTTTACTCTCTTCTGATTTAAAACTATTTTAGTATTTCCAGTATTACTTTTATCATTCGCTATATAATTCTCCAAAAATGAAACAAACTATTAAAAGAGTTTTGATTCCAAGAGCATATCATATTCAATGAGGCAAATAATAACACCCAGCTGTGGTTTATTTCTTATTTCATTATTTCTTTTTACAATAAAAAATTTATATTTATAATTTCCCGAGAACGAATGAGATCTCAGAAAAAGAAACAAAGGTATTTTCCTTGCCTTGAAAATCAGTCCCCCTGCAGTGATGGACGAGGGATTGTTGTATTGTTTTACCTCTGAGCGGCACTTTTTTGCACACCATGGGCTAAATGGCCAGGTCACATGGACCCCGAAGGCTCAGAGAAAGTTGGGGGAGGGGACCCACTGGAACAGCTGTTGGGAGACAGATGGTAGCCTCCCGTCAAGGCCATCCAACGTGTTCTTTAACGTGCACAGGGTATGGCTCTCCCACACACGGGGCCACGGCTTAACGTCCCATCCGACGGGCGGCGGCCTTTCCAAGCCCATCGGTGTCCCCTACTGACCGTGGGCAGGGCGGGGAATTTTGCGGAGATAAATCTCAACGCTGACCAGCTGGGACTCGAACCTGGGAACTACAGATTACGAGCCTGGCGCGCTACCGACTGAGCCACCCCCGCGCCGTGGAGGGGGGGGGGGAGATTTTCTCGACAGGGGTTTAACTCCACTTATGCCAAATTTTTAAAGAAATAATTAATTCATAAGTTCATTTCGAATGGTAAAAAAAAAATTACTTTCCACTCTCAAAAAGGCTTGAAGTTATAAAGCAATTTACACAGAACTCCTAAAGTCAGCAGTATTAATAATCACTCTATGGTGAAATACAACAGAAACCATAGTCCTCCAATGGATTGTGTATATTTCATATCAAACAGTTCCTTCACAAATTTATTGGAAAAAAATATTCCAAATTTAAGTAAATTATCCTACACTGAATCAGTTTCAATCTTTTCCGGCTGTATTAGTAATATAACATCTCGTGCTCCACCGATAATTTAATCATGTGTTTATTTCAGTGACAATAACTTAATTCATTATCTCATTGAAAAAACAATTGCCACTCTGCCATCATCAAAAATGAATCTTTATTTCATTCTAAAGGTACATGGACATTTTTTGCCAAGTAATAAAAAGTAAATTAGCCTCAATCAGCTGCTCCACCAGCCATTATACCAGTGCAATTGCTTTTGATACAATAAGCATTATATTTTTTAAATATAGTGTCTGTTAAAGCTAAGCAAACAGGGTTTGAAAATGTTTCAGCAGCAGCATTTTAAGATATAACACTCAGTTTCACCTAGTGAATCATCAAGAGAAGTTTGACATGAGAAACTATGGCCCAATACCACAGTAACAAATAGAAAATCCTTGAGGCAGGTCTAATTCAGTGTTCTCAACTGATGTTGCATGAGAACAGAGTTGTTCAATAATATTACCACTTGCCGCATAGTGAATTGTCCACTGTCATGTAGCAAATTCATAGTCACAGAACATTTTGTGATCAAAAATTTGTTTACATGTTGTATAAAATAAGAATTCTCCATTCTTCAATATACAGTAAATCCTCTCTACAACCTTAACTGGGAAATTCTGTTGAGACTACTAACCCTTGAAGTGTCAGAAACTGATTAATCATTTTTCGAAAATTACAAGTGAAATTGCAACACTTTTTTTATGCTTACCTACCCTTTTTTTTCCTTTTAATTTTTAAATTTTTTGTTCAGAAATGTTTTTTTTAGTATGTAATGTTAATTAGCTGTTTCATAATGAGGATCAGAAGTTGAGATGCATTTTTAGAGGAAAAAAAACCAACACTGTAAGGACTAAACTAAAGCTATGTTACCAGTAGAATCTCTCTTAATTGAAAATGAAAATCGGGTCACAAAACATTTTGTTCAATTAATAGTCACGAATCATACATTTTTTTTTTTACACAAAATGATGGTAAATGATTCTCTTAGGTGAAAGGATTAACTAATTGATCGACAGCACTTCATTGTGGTCATTTTCCTTAATAACTAGGATAGCGGTAATTTGGGTTGCTTTACCTCTGAGCGTCACTATTTTGCTCACCATGGGCTAAATGGCCAGGTCACATGGATCCCGAAGGCTCAGAGCAGGTTGGGGGAGGGGACCCACTGGAACAGCTGTTGGGAGACAGATGGTAGCCTCCCGTCAAGGCCATCCAGCGGGTTCTTTAACGTGCACAGGGTATGGCTCTCCCGCACACTGGAACACCGTTTAACGTTACATCGGACGGACGGCGGCCTTTCCAAGCTCATCGGTGTCCCCTACTGACCGTGGGCAGGGCATGGAATTTTGCGGAGATAATTCTCAACGCTGATCCAGCTGGGACTCGAACCTGGGAACTACAGATTACAAGCCTGGCGCGCTACCGACTGAGCCACCCCCGCCCCAGGATAGCGGTAAACTTGGGTAGTGTTGGTATACCTTTGTTGTGCTGTGATTAAGAAATAACTTTCTATCCTCCGTGAGCTTACATCCCCCCAATCACCCCTGCTGTAGACACGATGGCTTCTTCTCGCTCCATTACTTTTAGGCCCCCTCATTGCATTCATTCAAATTAATACATAAGGTCTAACAATTACTTCACTGTCCAACACATTAATGTAACTAGCATTAAGGACAGTGCACAACTTGTTTTTTGGACTCATTTAATGTCCGATTTTGAAATTCATGAATATCAAAATTCTCTCACAATTTGTGGCCTGAAGAATAACACTTGTAGTATCAATATTTTTTATGTCTGGGATAATGCGAATTTCTGACTGAAGCTGAATCAGTTTGACAAGTGGTTCTGGAAATGCACTTTTCTCAAGCTTTTGGATTGCATTGTGTCCTGGTGATTTGCAAATGCGACAGTGAGTTTTCACCAAGTGGTCACTTTCTACAAAAGGAGAGAAAAAAACACTTTAAATTTAATTGAAGGTGCTACATAATTACCAGTTTAAACTGAATTTTTCTTTAACTTGTTTTGGCAGATAAACCAGCTGTGATGTACTAAAATCAGGACTCATCAGTCTTTTGAAACAGCAAATGAAAAAGAATGCTTTTAATGTTAATGCTTTGAGATCAATTCGAACTATGAAAAACTTTGTGCTAGAATGAAACAACTTCAAGCTCAACAAGACCACTATAAAAAAAATGCTACAGAACTCTTATTAAAACTGCAACGATATATGTGCCAGTGCTCTGAATTGATAATCAGTAGTTATTGAATGAAGTGGAAAACACTGGTTTTAATGTATGGTAATTGAGTTGTGGAAAGATCTTGGTACAATTGGCTAATTTGCAAACAACAAACCGGGATTTCCTTGTAGAAAAGGGAAAAATTATGTTATTTTGTCATGGAAAGTGACTTTCATTTTTTGGCTGGCATCAACACTCACATAAATGAACTGACAAGAATGTAGAAAAATAATTTCTCTCACCATATTTGAATTTTTTTTGTTGAAACTGACATTTTTGCATCACATTTTACAGTTCTTAACTACATGCACTTTTGAAACAAGGTAAAACATGCAGAAAATTCCGATTGTAATCATCAATGTTCTGTAGAGCTTGATTGCAGAATCAGCACAAAAATGTGAATGTTTTTCAGTTTTGGAAAAGTGCAGAATTTATAATACTGTTGCGGATCACAAAAATGGATAGCCACTGAGCGTGAGTATTAAAAGCTATATTTCAAAACCAAATTCAATACAAGGTAAATTGTTACAAAGGAAATATGGATGAAGTATCTTATTAACAAATTAACATGCACAAGTCATCAATCTTCCTGCGTGAGTACACAACATCAGCTCTGTGTATTTTACTAAATACTACCTTTTACTTGATTTACCAGGTCACCCGAAGATCTTCACTCGTAAACCAATTCTCGTCCTGTGCTAATAACTGTTCACACACTAGCCGAACAAAAAGACAGTCCGTGTAGACATTCGAAGTTAGCCATAAAAGTTCCCACTTTTATACTTCCGTGTATACACAACACATCAAGTTACTTCTTGATACTTAACGATAAAAGATCCCACTTTTATCCTTCCGCGTATACACAACACATCAAGTTACTTCTTGATACTTACGCGCACTGTCTCAGAACAGCTCACCGTCCATTTTCGAACTCACCGACCGTTACAATACACAACGACCGTTACAATACAACGACCGTTAACGCTCCACTCTTCTTCTCCAAATTCTCCCAAAGTTCTTATTCGTTGGCTGAAACTTTTTGCTTTCGGTTGCCAGATTCCTTCTGTCGTAACACTGCCCCCTTCCTAGGTCTTGTTCGTCCCGAACAATTCTGGATTCCAAAGTTTCTTCAGTTCTTCGATGAAACGGGGCCAAACGATCCACGTGAACCACCTTGCACTTTGTAGCTGGACGTCGACGAATGCGATATACCACGTCTGTGTCAAAATGAAAGCGAATCTCATTATGACGTAGATTTCTTTTCTGACTGAAGCCTCGTCCACAAACATAATACGTGTAAGGCCTATAGCCCTTGTGAACACGTTTATGTCCCTGCAGGGAGAAGAATCGACTAAGAGTTTTCGTGCAAAACCTGTAAAAAGTTTTCTTCTTTGTCGAAAGTCATTAGTGACATAAAATCTAGGGAGAATTTTCATCCTGCAATCTGACCCTTTTGTCAGTTGACTTTCACTTAATTCAGAGCTGTCGTGATGAACCTTCAGCCATATTTCACCTGATTCCATTTGATCCCCAAGGTGCTTCAAAAATATAATATCAGCTCCATAATTCTTTTTAGTGCTACGGTCCATCTCTTCCTTCCATACTCTTGCTAGAACTGCAGCTTCTAATCCGACAACCTTACCTGTTTCTCCTGTATAAGTGAAATCAGTGATGTGTCGGGCTGCTAGCAATATTTTTTCTGTTTTACCTTCACATAGCCAGCTTGCAACATCTTCAGATACTCCTTGTTTTATTAACATGTTACGAAACTTGTTCAAAGCATTGCCGTTATGCAGAACCTTACGGACACGTGATGCTTCATCTACCCTATTATCCACAATGTTCACAAAACGCAGAAGTTCTCCTAACTCTTCGACGAGCTCTTGCAGTTCCAAGGATCCGTTACCAAGGAAACACTGAACAGCTTCCATCACTTCCAGAGAGTTGTCAACAGAGTTTTCAAGAGGTGAATCCATGTTGCTGATAACAGCTGAACTCTTCATTCCACGAGCTTGTGATGCTGCAGCCATTTTCTTAACTAAATCAACAGCGTCTTCTGTACTGATGAGATCAATAGCTCCTTTTCCGAATTCAACATCATAAACCAAAGCGCACACTCCTTCAGCCAGCTTTTTGGACACAATTGAGCATCTCATTAGAGGAACGCTATCTACGGTAGCCGTCAGATCCTTGCAGCGGTAAATCTCCTTATCTGTTGGCACCAGCTCCTCTGTCTGTCCTACGATGCAGCATCCGACGTCTTCCATCATCTGCTCGATTTTATCTTTAGTGCAGTCGACTGTGAAGCCAGGGATGGATTCCAATTTGTACAGAGTATCTCCCGTCAATTGGAGAGCACGACCGGAGATCATAGGGACCTTGAGACCTAAAGCAGCAAGTGCAGGAGCCAAGACAAGACTCACTTTGTCGCCGACACCTCCTGTACCGTGTTTATCCACCATCCGATGGCGCCACTCAGGTCTCCAGCAAAACACATGACCCGAAGAGGTCATAGTTGCTGTTTCTTCCGAATTCACCTTCTTGGAGCTCTCATTGTAATTAACCAGGGAAATATCAGTCATGATTGCCAAATTGTTCATTCTGGAGATCAGCGACGAGTTTTGTAACATGATATTGTCCACTTTAGAGCTCTTGTAGTCGTGATAAAACTTTTCTATATCCTTATAATCTAAATGGTTATAATGTCCAAATCTGCACATTGACTGTTCAGAAAAGAAATTCAGCGTGGCTACGTTGAAATTATCTGAGGGATTCACTTCTCTCTGATCGTAACTCTGAGGCTTAGTTTCATCCAGAAAGTTAGTCTTTGAAGTACTGTCTCTGCCTGAAGCTCCTTTACTAGCATCACCTGTTACGCTTCTAAGCCATTCTTCGGAATTCTTCTTTCTTAAATCCCCACTTTCTATAAACGATTCGAGTGTGGCTATATGCTTTGGAAAAATCTCTCCGACTTCCCGGGTAACGTCGAATGGCACTTTGTATCCATGATGAATGGACGCCTCTTCTTTACTCGGACCACTCTGCGAAACGTAAACTCTGTTTCGTTCCCCCTCATTACCACTCGTTACTCTGCCTTTGCGATAATTGTCCAGGACGCATTTTGCTGACGGCGAGGAATAGAATACCTTTCGTGTGGATCTCTCTTCAGATCGTGCCAGACTTGTATACCTAGGTATTTTGAAGTGCAAAGCGTACTGTATAGTCTCACAGCTCTCTGATCTGTGTGATTGTTCTTCACAGTTCCTAGACATGTCACCAGCGACATAGACACTCTGCCATGCATCACCAGTAGTTGCGTGGTCAAAGGCATTATCTGCGCTATATCTACGATTCTTGATTTTCAGTAGCAGATCCACATTTTTATATGCGTTGCCTTTCTCTTTTTCTTTTCCATGTTTACAATCTAACTTAACACTATCAAGATCATCTTTTTCACTGACAAATTCAACATTTAAACTATTGCATTGTCTATTGAGTTCGGTTTTATGATCCTTGAACTGATCAATAATCTTACCAACTTGAGAAGCCACTTCAGCTCTCATCTCAGTATTTTGTGCGGCCAGATCACCTCTTTTATTCCTCAACTCATTATTTCGTGCGGCCATTTCGGCTTTCATTTCATCTAATGTACTATTTTGTGTCGCTATTTCGGCTTTCAAGTCATCTTTTTGAGAAACTATCTCAGTTCTCAACTCATTATATTGTGCGGCCATATCGGCTTTCATATCAGTCATCAGCTTTATTAACTCATCCATACTTCTAGTGAAAGGCATTCAATTAAATTAATCCCACTTCTGACACCAAGTGTTGCGGATCACAAAAATGGATAGCCACTGAGCGTGAGTATTAAAAGCTATATTTCAAAACCAAATTCAATACAAGGTAAATTGTTACAAAGGAAATATGGATGAAGTATCTTATTAACAAATTAACATGCACAAGTCATCAATCTTCCTGCGTGAGTACACAACATCAGCTCTGTGTATTTTACTAAATACTACCTTTTACTTGATTTACCAGGTCACCCGAAGATCTTCACTCGTAAACCAATTCTCGTCCTGTGCTAATAACTGTTCACACACTAGCCGAACAAAAAGACAGTCCGTGTAGACATTCGAAGTTAGCCATAAAAGTTCCCACTTTTATACTTCCGTGTATACACAACACATCAAGTTACTTCTTGATACTTAACGATAAAAGATCCCACTTTTATCCTTCCGCGTATACACAACACATCAAGTTACTTCTTGATACTTACGCGCACTGTCTCAGAACAGCTCACCGTCCATTTTCGAACTCACCGACCGTTACAATACACAACGACCGTTACAATACAACGACCGTTAACGCTCCACTCTTCTTCTCCAAATTCTCCCAAAGTTCTTATTCGTTGGCTGAAACTTTTTGCTTTCGGTTGCCAGATTCCTTCTGTCGTAACAATACTTTTAGTTTATGGAAGATTCACATCAATAATTCTCACGTATTTCTCAAGAGTTTGTCAGTCTGTTTCCTTTTGCATTTTCAAATCGGATATGCTTTTGCTTCAAGCTCAATATGGGTAATCATTTGATAAAAATAATTTAATATTTATGATGTGGAACCACATTTTCATAAATAACCACTTTGCAGCTCTCAATGTAGCAATTTCAAATTAGTGTTCTATGTTCAGATCATCTTGACTTTCTGAATCGTTTTTCAGCAGTAGCATGGATAAAATGCAAATTACAGATCCTCGATGGAAAACTTGGAAGCAGTTAAGGTGCACAGTGCAAATTTTACCCCTGATTTCAAAGTAATGATTAAAAATAAAAATTGTCAAACATTTAAAATTACTTATTAAAATTTAACTCAAACCATTATTATGCACCGCATGCAATCTGTATATGTTACAAAGTACAATGTGTATATATAAATAATATTTTGTACTATGTGACAAAAATGTTGATCCATTCACCACAAGAGTGGCAAACCTTAAAGCTTATGAAAAATAATACAAAAATGTAGCCCTTGGTAATGATAAAAAGAAAATTTTTTCATGAGTTGTCAACATTGGAGTTATCTTATCCATAATGACTTTCTTTGATGAAACTCCAAGAATGGAAGCAAGCTCATAACTCCAATTAAACTTGAGAAATATCCGTTTAAATTTCAATGCACAATTGTTATGTGTACATCTTTTTTTTTCTTCAGAAATATGTGTTGCAATTCAAGTAAATTACATTTGATTTGGTTTGCTGAATCATTTTTACAAGAATGCACAATATAAAGATATTACGAACATTTCAGCTTGTATATATATACATATAAATTTTTTGACAAAATGTTCATCAGATGTTCCACATAAAATAATTAATATCTTGGGGTGTTCCATGTAAAGCACTTAACACTTTAGGTTTCCCCAGTCTGCTAAAGGTTGAGAAACGCTGACCTACAAAATGGAATGTCACTGCATACTTATACTAGTTATTTGTGTTATCGGTGCTATTATTTCATGCAAACTGTATTCTATTCTCTGAAGCTAAATATTTTGCAACTTACATTTTTTTTTAGTTTGCATTTGAAAACAAATTCTACAAATTTAAATTTGAGAGACATTTTTAATTTTTTTTTCTATTGCAACATTTACATCTTACAAAATTTTATACTTCGATATTGCACATTATGTAATTTAATTGAAACACACTGCTTTTGGCTACAGCCAACAAGTTATCCCTTCTTTCTACCATAATTTTTACTATTATTAATTCAAATATTCATTTCCCAATTGATTATATGTATAATTATTACAATCACATAAAATTATTATCTCAGTGGCTAGTGTACATTAAAAATAGAAAAAAAAAACTATACATATGTCAATTGTGGATAAATCACTCACAGTTTAAAAAGTAACTGTTCAACACAAAGTTATATTTTTTACTGAATTTCATTCTTAAGCTTTTCTAAATAATTGGCTGAGCGATGACATTAAGACTGATATTATTACAATGTACCTTTGATACACAACACTTTTCAGGAGGTACACACCAAAAAGCACAATATACCCTGAGGTATGGTGCATCTAAACCTAGTAAAATAAAAATGCAATGCTAGAAAACCCACTGCCACAGAAGGGCATTCATTGCACTTCTAAAATCAAACAACATGAACAAAAATCATATTTGTGAAGAAACAAAAGTAGTTTTATGAGCAATATTTTTTTTCTACATATTACAATTACATCACATACAACTGCAGCACATATTTGTACATATATTTTCCAGCTGTAAGTCATAGACAAACTGATTCAAAAAATGAATTTCCCATTTCATCCAAAATGAATTAATTAAAGTTTTCTTTGCTCACAGAATTTTCCACTCGCAAACAATCCACTTAATCCTTTCAATCAGCACTTTTCTACTGGTGCTTATTTAATATTTCACTATGCTTTGTGAGTAATGTATTGGGTTATTACAAAGTAATACTATTTTCTCTATACTAAATGTAATGCCATTTGTTTTCAAATCAATTTCATTAATTATTTTAAAGAACTATTATTTCCCATGCAAATTTCAATACTTGAAATATTTTCAACCCTTTCACAAAAATGCATGATCAGATTCCTAAAGAGATCCATATAAACCATTTTATGCTCAAAGTTTTCATAAAGGAAATAAGGCAACAGAGCCACAAAGACCATGTTTATGAAAATGTATTGAACTGTCTGCAAATGTCAGGGTTTGTTCTGTAAATTACAGTCAGGCAATGCTGATCTTTCAGACAGCCATTTTTGATGAAGACTGCTAGAACTCGACAACCTTTTCATGTCAGAAGCTGAGTCAGACCTTTATCAAACCATAAACAATTGGCAGAAAAACATCATATTTTACTGTTCAAGAACACAACAGGAAGGTTTTTAAACAAGCCTTTAGATTTTCACACAAACTCTCAACTGACAACCAAGACCCAGCTACAGCAATTTGCAATTCATTCCTAACAAAAGGATTTTCTGTGCAAACTGTTAGTGGAAATAAGAAATGGCTTCATGTGAACTCCAAGTGCAAGAATCAATGGAAGTCAATTTCAACAGGATAAACAGACCTCCACCCACATTAATTTTGTGTGTATGCAGGACAGTATTGTGATAATTCACTTTGAGATATTGGAGCTAAGACCATAACTGCAGACTTCTATTTGTCAACATCTGTTTATACCAATGTTCAGTACTAGTCAGCAGAAAAGGGATCATTCTGCAAAAATGACTGAGCAAAAGATCAGAGATTCAGGTTGAGAAGTTTTGACCCATACTCACTTGACATTGACTCATTAGATTATCAGTCAGATGTATATGCAACTTTTTCATAGTGATAAGACAATAAAAAGTACTGATTTATTGAAACAGCTCTCTCAGAATTCTTGGCCTCAGAGCAAGCCCCCTTTTATAACAGGAAACTAGCAGAATTACCCGGCACTGCTCAGGTCTGAAACTATCTAAAGTATAGAGCTTAATGGTACTCCCCATGATGCAAGTTTTTTTGTTGCATAAAATTCATTACAATTGTTTCTTACCCCTACCCCCTGCAAACCCTCTGTTAAAAATTTCTATTGAGGAATTCTTTTGGGGAGGTCTGAAACTCTCCAAGGAATATAGTAGATTGTATTCTCTATGCCAAAAGCTTTTATTTGGCATAAAACGCATCATGATTGTTACCCCCTCCCCCTCAATGAAAATCTTATCCTCTTTTAGGCAAGTTCTGAAACTTCTTAACGCTCTGAAGTATATAGTAGATGGAGCTCCCATGCCGGAAGCTTTCATTTGGCATAAAACATATTACGAACATACTGCCAATTTTATTGAGATCAGAAACTTTCTAAAGTATATGCACTCCCCACAACAGAACCATTCATTTGGCATAAAGCTCATTACAATTCCTTCATCCCTCCCCCTGGTATAATTTTTCTCCTCCACTTTAGGCATACTTTCTAAAGTTATAGTAGATCGCACTTCACATATGATTTTGAATAACCGCAGATGCTAAGTATGGGGATTTCGAGAAATACTAACCCTCCCTACCCCAGTTTTGGTTCATCCCAGTGGATTTGCACATAGCCTATATTCTTCCCCTGGGTGAAGAGAACATTCATGCAACATTCCCTTCACACAGTTCCTATCATTAAAACTTTAACATTCATTAACATTCAAGTTTGGTGCCTCTAGCTCTTCTGGGGGTCAAGTGCTTAAGCAGACAAACACATGGAATATGCTTTATAATAATAAGGACTACACATGTGCTTAAAACATTCATTTCCTAATAAAATAAGCATTACTTTCCAATACATCCAATGCATATATCTTTTAAAGTAGCTTTTATGAAATTTACTTACATAAAACTTAGTTAAAATAACTTTTTTGTGAAACTTTTTGAGAGTAAAGTTGAATTTCCTCACCCCCCACAACAGTAATTTGTTCAGCAATACATATTGACCCCTTTATAAAAATATATATATATTTAAAAAAAATAAGCAAATAAAAATATATCAATTTGTTATTGTTCTCCTTTCAAAATAAGAGCTAGTTGTAGCCAGGCAACTTTGAAAAGACAATGTATTCCACAACTAAACTTAACCAATATTGAAACAATTTGGTTGTGTTGAGCTTAAACAATGTTAAAAATCAATCCAAAGTGAATGCACAGTATTCCCTGTTAAGATAGACATCAAACATTAATTAATAGATTCTGAAAAAAAAATTCATCGAATCTGGAGAGATGTGGGTTCGATTCCTGCCGTGGCGGCGATGAATTATTTTCAGAATCTATTAATTAATGTTTAAACAATGTTGAAACATTATGAAACAGTTTTCTCTCCTAACCACTTTTTACTCCTGGGAAGGGTGGCTTTGGGTTGGGTTTACCTCTGAATGGCACTTTTTTGCACACAATGGGTTAAATAGCAGGTCACAAGGACCATAAAGGCTCAGAGAGGGTTGGGGGAGGGGACCCACTGGAAGAACTATTTGGAGCCTCCCGTCAAGGTCTCCAGTGTGTTCTTTAACATGCACAGGATATGGCTCTCGCACACAAGGGGGCACGGTTTAACGTCCCATCTGACTCCAGTGGATCCTCTTCCCCAAGCCTTCTCTGAGCCCATGACCTTGTCCTTTAGCCCAGTGTGTACACAAAAATGCCACTCAGATATGAAACAATCGAGCAGGGATGGCTCATCCATCAAGCAACTAGGGGTACTGTCTCACCAAAAATTATCACAAGAAATAATAAATGAATTTCAAATTTAATATTCAATGTCATACTTAACATATCATTTTGATATTCATTCTGTGATCATTATTTGCCATGCTATACAGATAATCACAGCATTCACTTTGTGAATAATAATGTGCTATCTGTTTTAGTTTATACAATATGAATTTTTCTATTACAGCCCCCCCCCCCCCCCCCCCACCGCCCCCGAAATCTTATTATCTATTATAGTGATGACACAAATGTGTACACATTGAAATACAATAACAATGAACTGCAGGAGGTGGGTCACCATTTTATATTAACCCTGTGACACTTGATTGGCTGATTCTACCAATAGTCAAAGATCTTGTTTAGCAAAAATCTTCATTTGTCTCTGCCAGGTTCGAAAGGCCTAAACTTTCCTGCCAAGATGTGTCTGAACTGAACTTGAACTAGGTTGTCAACTTTTTATTTTGCTAGGGAAGGATATTTATGCATGAACAGTTAAAAAAAAACATTAAATTTGAAATTACAAAATGCACTGAATATTTGGTTTATAATGGAATACAAATACATTTTAACAATATTTTGCCAGTAATGCTTAACTCAGTCAACTAAGTGCACTCTCTTTTTGATTTGGAACTCAAAGGTCTCCAAGTTCCATACTAGCCCCTCTCAAATTAGTTTTTTTTTGCTTCAGTCTTTTATTATATCATTTTTTTACAAATCATTGTAAAAATATATAATATATAAAAAATAAAATATTATTTGCTTATATTAATATATATAACAAAATGGAGAATATCAACTGAATAATTTGCAATATAATAAATTAATATTGTTAATTAAATATAAGCAAATTAGACAACTGCTGAAGTGATAATTTACTATGAGTAATTCAGTTTAAAATAATAAATATAAATTTACAATCAGAATGGAATAAAAAAATATACCTATTAGACAAATTTTTCACAAATATTTTTTTTTTAAATACCACTAGAACAGAGAGGAAAAAAAATATATATATAGACAATTATTATAAGGGAGAAGCAAAATATTAAATTGAAGTAGAAAGGACAAGAATGATTTTCAGAGTTTGTTTTGCAAAATAATGCATTTCAAGAATAGCTGAAAATAAATATATGCATTATGGAACATCTATTCAGTCCAATTAAGTTCAATTTACCAATACCATGCATCTCCCAAAAATTTTCCCTACATCTGAGCACTGCCTGTGCTAGATAAAGTGCCCTCAAAAATTTTAGTCATGAGCCACCACTGCCAACAATCCAAAAGGTGAGACAAATTATCAAAGAAATACCAAATGTGCAGTACATATATATATAACAATTAAAGAGACCTTCCTGTTTAGAAAATAATATAACTTAAAGTTCTCTGTCATTGACAATAAAATTAGTAAGTTTATCCTTCACTTCACTGAAGACGGAGCACTGTCCTTGCTCCAAAAAGCTTCTGAGTTTGATCCTATAAACTTTTAATATGCAAGTAGTTTGAAAGATAAACTTACTAATTTTATTGCTCAATGACATAGAACTTTAGGTTATTTTAACATATATATATATTTGTATATGAGAATAAAATTCATAAAATGCTATATAAAATCCCCTGTTACATTTGATCAGAAAGAAAACATTCAGGCCTTATCTGGGATTTGAACTCAGGTTCCCAGCCAAGCACATTAATTGTTCAGTCAATGAATATTGTATTTTAAAATACTATATACCATAGAGTTTAGGTCAACCCCATTTTCAGTTGCTTAAAAAAATTGGGTATATCAAATTCCTTAAATGGGATGAAAAATTATATTTTTTGTGGAAAGACAGTAAAGCTTCCAAAGCAAAGTGGTATTTTTACAATGTTTCTGCAAATATAACTCCTGATGATTTCAAAAAATTCTTTCCTTTGATGTCAAAAAATTTGGGAGATTTAAAATGCATAGCAATGGCTATCTGTGTTTAAACAGATAAGCAAAAAATTGTAAATACATTGATCTTATTCATTAATTCTATATATGTGCCTCGAATTCAAGTTTAAAAATTGATACATTTTAAGTAATAAGCTCACCAGACAAAAAATTAGTCACCCCTGGCTGAATGTCACCTAATAGTGTGTAACGTCTCCGTGCGACCGAAGAACAGCCTAAATCCTGTCTGGTATAGATGCCACCAGTGTGTGGATGTAGTGCACATCAATATTCATCCACTCTTTCACAATTTTTTTTGACCACTCTTTCACAAATTTCACAAATTGGCCGGATGGCTGGGACGGCACTTCTCTCGTTGCCCAAAATAGTCCCCCAAGTTTTCTATGGGATTCAAATCCAAGGATTTGGCAGGCCAATTGGGATGTTCAAAGGCTTCAGAATGCTCGTCATGCCAATCCAATGCACTTCGAGCCCTATGCACACAATTGTCGTCTTGGAAGACTGGGGTATCCTTCTGGTGTTCACTATGGAGATGCTGCACAAAAGGCAACATGTGGTCATTCAGTAGCTCCATATAGCCCTTCTGGTTCAAGTGTGATGTCACTGCAACCAAAGGACCCATTTCCTCATACGTGAAACACCCCAGAACATAACAGAGCCTCCTCCAGTTTGAACAGAACCTTGCACACAGTCCACATGGAAGGCTTCATGCGGCTTATGATGTACTTGTCACCTCGCATCATCAAGTACAAGCAAAAACGTGACTCATTCAACCAGATCACATGCTTCCAAGAGTTGACAGTCCAGTGTTTGTCCCCCCCTCGGGGGACCACTTTGTTGTGGTGGGGGGGCCTACGGTGCCTCTGAGAAGTTGGGTTCAGATCGTGGCTCTCTGGAGTTCAGATGTCTTGTGGCACCCGGTGGAGGGGGACTGTTAAAGGCCCACTGACTGGTTTGGGGGTGGGCCGGTCCAGTGGACTCATGAACTTGTCCCCTGAGAAGCTAGGGGTTGCAGCCCTGGTTGAGGGTCCCCATATGTTGGACTTGGCGGGTACCACAGACTGAGCTGTACACCTTCTTCGTGCACTCGTCCTGTGGGCTCGTCAACGCAGTCTCAGTGATACTGGGGTCGGAATACTATTTCCTGGGGGCTTCGGCCCGTCCACAATGGAGAGGACAAAGTTGGAGGCTTGCAACTGGGGAGGTGCTCTCACCGCCATCTCTAGTTGGCAGGCTTATCAATGGAAAAGCCAAACTAAGAGTCCCCAGTAACTCTTTTGGTATCCAAGATTAGGTTATAGAACTGACATGGTGGAGGATCTGAAGGTGCGTCTGTGAAACTGGGTGCCGGCTCATCAATGTTTCTGGCATGCCTTGTGGCCTCGATGGAGGGGCAGACTGGGGGTCTGCCAACTGGGACTACAGTCCCGAGTTGAGTGGACTTATCGGATGGCCCCTGCGAAGTCTTAGGTCGTCTTGGTGCCCCGATGGAGAGGCTTTACTGAGGGCCTGCCGACTGGAAGGGTCCCCAGTCGAGTGGGCTCCTTTATCGCCCCTGCGAAGTCTGGGGTGTCATGGAGTTGGGATGGGGTGGCCC
Organism: Ryuthela nishihirai; assembly: GCA_038380435.1. Taxonomy (NCBI): domain Eukaryota; kingdom Metazoa; phylum Arthropoda; class Arachnida; order Araneae; family Heptathelidae; genus Ryuthela; species Ryuthela nishihirai. The sequence continues at coordinate 20,030 of JAWZYU010001024.1, read as the reverse complement.
TGTGGGGGCCTGCAGACCGGGATTGGAGTCCCCAGTCATGTGGGTCTTCCACTCGGCTGCAGCGAAGTCCGGCTCGAGGTTTTGCTGGGGAGGCCACCAGTTGGTGTCCTGGTGGAGAGGACGAAGTTGAGGGTCATGCCGAATGGGACTGCAGCCCTATTAAGTGAGAGCCTGAAGGCTCTCCATCGTGATAGCTTCCCCATGCAAAAAGTTAGGTCATCTTACGAAATTTAGGCATCTAAATTCTAAAATAACATTTTATCTGCATTGGCAATTATGTGGTCTAAATCCAGTGAGTTATATTTGGTTTTATTTGGCATGAGAAGATTTCAAAATTCAAAAAGCCCACTCACTGCATCTCGATGATTATATCTTCAGACAGGCTGTTAAACAGTTGTTGTTTCTCTCTTCTACAGGTCTTCTCCCGCAGATAGGAATGTTCTTGAAGGTCGTATAGAGTAGAATGTTCCTAGATGGTCGATGTGGTTTTGTGGCAACTCCCTCAAGGTGATATGCAGTCTCTGAACTGCGGTGCACCGGGATTGCCACTTACATATTATTACATGTCCAGTGTTTGTGGTGCCGTGCCCATTGTAGCCATGCAGCCTTGTGTGTGGGTCTCTTCCGCAGTCCTCTCCTCCAGATATCGATGGCATGCAGTTCCCTTCAGAGTGTTTGTTCAGAAACAGCTTGTTGTAGGCCTGCATTGACTGACTGGAGCAATTCCTGCCTTGCTGCAAAGCGGTTTGCCCTAATAAACGCAGTGCATGACACACTGCGGCAGTCCTTATTGGAGACCTATATGGAGCCTTTGGTTGCAGTGACATCACACTTGAACCAAAAGGGCTATAGTGAGCAGTCTTTCTGCCACAGTTATAGTGACAATTAGCAGTGGACTGTGATGCACACCACTGCTGGAAGACCCTTTAGACAGCATGTTCTGCCATACCTGCAAAGGAATGGCAGATCTTGTACACTATGCCCTTTGGCTAGGCCAAATGCAATAACACCTTTTTGCCACTCATTCACATCTTTCGCGTGAGCCATGTTATCAACACACGTGGCAATCAACCACTTCTTGTATGAACCCCGTAGTGCAAGGCACAACTATTTGTAGGATGTGTTTATTACTGGTGCGCCCTCTGTTGCTGTCAAATGGGCATAACCCTCTTATGGAGGGAGATGACTAAATTTTTGTCCAGTGAGCTTATTTTAGTATTTAAAATTTGACCTAAATATTGCTTTTATGTCTCATTTAAAATATGTCTGGCACATATCAGTATTTGTAAAAGTGTATAATGAATTCACAAATATTACATAAAATAAGTTGGCAACCAATGTGAAAAAGTTAAAAGTCAAAGGGTGGTTGGCTGCTTTACCTTTGAGTAGCACATGTTTGTACACAATGACTAAAGACCCCAAAGAACTGGTAGAGAAAGTGGATCTACTGAAACAAAGGAAGCAAGTAAAATATCATTGGATGATGATGATGATTTATTAAATATCTGGTGAAAGAAAACTGCCAGTCTGCATCTTTAAGAAGAAAAAACTACCAACAAGAAGAGTTTGCACAGAAAACTAGTCAAGTTTCACAATAAAATCTGAATGATTAGTTATTGATGATTTCATTGATCACTTAAATATCAAGTTTAAAAAGTTTATGTAAATACGTGTGATCCAATTGCAAGTCAGGAGCAATTATAATTCTCAATTTCAACCTGTTCATTTTTGTATCAACAATTTGATGTCTTTGTAAGCTTGTATAATGAATGGCTCTATGAAGAGGAAATTCAACTTATCCCCCCCCCCCCCCATTAACATCTTCTGACTGCCTGCTAGGACCATCAGCATTCAGCCAGTACTATAACTGAATAAAAGGACACTGAATTAATAACTTCTAATGAATGAAATTAGTAAGATGGATGGCATATGGGTGAACAATTAAAAACAATTTTTTTTTATTTTGATATGATTTTAACATTTCAAAATATGTTTTACCAACTGCCTCAATTACTAAACACATATTGGCATTATCATACTGATATACCAACTCTAGTGTTCGAACTATATAAATGCAGCAATTAACATAGCACAAATGTGGCCAAATAAATCTTCTTCATGATGAATTCCCTAAATCACTAATTTATACAACATTTATAACTTTGGGCACATGCAATGTTTTAGATAAGTTTTATCATATCAACAGCAATCTTACAAAAATGTATTAAAAACAATAAAAATTTAATGTTTTTACATAGTTTGCATGAATCAATGATTCTTCATGAAACAGAATGCTTTGAGCAGTATATTACATTAGGTAGACCATAAATAAATTTTGTTCATGAACCTACAGGTTTTCTTGATTCCAGTCAATTGGCATCAATTTGATGATTGTGATCAATTGACTGTGCACATCTGATCTATTCTAAAAATGAAATTATAAAAAATTTCTAATGAGCACTTTTGCTTGATACTGATAAGCTTTGATTTATTGGGATTTTTTATGCAAAATAATTATCTCGATGATATTTTGGAATAAATTTGAATTGTAATGAACTCTTAAGGTTCCTAATGAAAAGGAATGCAATTTATATTAGTGTAAAAAATTTTATATTTTTGCACATCAGAATATGACTCAGAATCAAATACAGTAATTTACTAGCTTTTCCACTTCAAGTAGCCAAAAAAGATTTATAAATATTTGAAACACAAAATGAAAATCACCCAGTCAATGATATGGACAGTTCTAAAACATTAATAAAACACTCTTATGTACCAACAGTCAGACTTTACACTATTTTAGCCAGTTGCAACTGCCAACAACAGCCATATAAAATATTTTATGTATATCACATTGTTCATAAAATATTTCTTACAACAAATTTCCATTTATCACTACCATATATATAACCCAATATGCAAAATGACTAAGAAATTATAATATTTACAATGGTAGTGAGATAAACGTGCATTTTATTTATACATTCTACACTATAACTAGCAAACATATCACCATAGTTAGAAGCTAATTACATTCTGTATTAATTTTGTTTTAAACTGTAAACGAAGAGTTCCATTTCTATACATCTGGCTGATGACATTTCCAACATATGGGGATAAGGATTACGCAAATTGTGTTGAGTATAAATTCTTGCAGCGGTGAAGTGCAAGAATTCCACTTTAACACAAATATTTACAAGAAACAGCCTTATGAGCTTTGGCAAGTAATAGATATACATATTTTTTGTAAAATTTATACATATATATGATTTTGCTAAAAGCACTTTATAACAATGCTAATAAAGAAATCTTTTCACAATTTTGCATTCATACTTAATTTCTTCTGATCCCTCGTGGAAGTTCCTCAACAACAATGCTGCTGCAAATTATATCATATGCAGTTCTATTATGTTGAAAGAAGAACATTGTAAAGCATATTGGAAATACAAATGCTAAGGAGAAATTCTTGATGAAAGCTCTTAGCAATGCCCTAAAACCAAAAAGAAAAAGATAAATATGGTAATTATTGTACATATTACAGAATATTATACACTAAGTGATTTTCATTACAATAGAAATTCCATTTGAAAACAAATCTATTACATGGTAACACTAAAGATATTTAGAAGAGATGTTTAACCCTTCCTGGGTCACTGTTGAACATAGACATTGACAGAGCCTGCAATGGGAGGTCAAGGACATTAATAGGCATCTTTTGTACACACACATGAAACTATGATTTTTAATTGTAATAAATTTTCTTAGATACATCTTTTAAAAATAAGCAGTTAAGTTTGAAAAATAATATTTTCTTTGTTCATTTTATGCATATTTTATTAAACTATAAAACAATTTGTTAAAGTCATCTGATTGCCATTTCTTAGAAGTGCTAATCGGTATTGCTGATTTTTTTGTTAACCTTCCTCTTTGCTGAGGCAACCTTCTGATTTAAGCTCACAAGTTTGATTTGAATTAATATTAACAAATTTTTCCTTAAATTTTTGAAAATTGCCTAAAAATTTACAAAAACTGCTATTTTTAAAAACAGAAGATTTGAGAAGAAATTACGAAGTACGTATCATTTTTTTTTTGGGGGGGGGGGGGTTACACTCTTTTCTACCACAAACTTATTTCAGTATTCCCAGAATTATTTTTATTGTTTATACCAGCATTCTATGCATCTTTCCCACTCTTAAAATTGAATTTTACACTATTTTCTGCCACAAACTTATTTTGGTATTCCCAGAATTATTTTTATCGTTTATATCATTTATCCCAGAATTCTATGCATCTTTCCCACTTTTAAAATTGAAACTGTAAGCAACATGAGCCTTTTTAGAAAGATGAAGCCAGTAAACCAAGTTGTTGAAGTGAAAAGCACGTCACAGCAGCAGATGCAGTGACCTAGTTATTGCTTACATGTGCAGTGTCTCTATTATGGATATTTACAGAAAGAGTTCTGAGATATAGGAAAATGTTACCCTGCACCTAGTCAGCATTAACCTTTGTTTTCATTTCTGTAGATTCACTTTATTTCTATAAATTCTCAATTTTTCTGTCGGCTGATCTATCAACCTTTTGGAGTTATGCTACATTGGATGGCCAGCTTTACAAGTTGTTGCGGATATTATTTAACGTAGTATTAGGTTATATGTTAATATTTCTTTTATTATTTTTTTCTTTTCTTGCAAAAAAACTTTGATCTTGTATCATTTCCTGAAAATGAATGAGGTATTGGATATGGAAGCAAAAAGGACTTTCTTGACACAGCAAGGTGTTTACATGGATGATTTAAGTCAAATACTTCCTCCCAACAAATTGGATTAAAATATCCCTTTGTAAAGTTAGTATTTTATTTCCCCCTTTTTTTTTTCAATTAAACCTTACTTTTCATTTCTGTAGATCTACTTTATTTCCATAAATTATCAATCTTTCAGCTAATCGATAATTATCAATCTTTCTGCCGATCAATAATTATCAATCTTTCTGCTGATCAATAATTATCAATTTTTCAGATTATGCTACATCAGATGGCTGACTTACAACTTGTTGCTGTGATATTTTATTTAACATTGCATTAGGTTATACATTATTTTTTCCTTCATCATTTCTTCATTTTCCAGAAAAAAAAATTGATCTGTATCATTAAGGATATGGAAGCAAAAAGTACTTCCTTGGCACAGATATCAGTTCTCATGTGGGAGGGTAATTTCGGGAAGGATTGTTACCCCCCCCCCCCCCCCCACACACACACACATCCACTAAACTCACTGAGACATTTTACTTCCCCCTCTCTCTGGCAAAATTTAATTTTCTTTTAATTATGAATTTTTTTTATGTTCACATTGAATTATTTTCAAAGACAACCTGCCCCCCCCCCCCAGTATTTTTCTGTGCCACTATGCCCCTCCCCCCTCCCCCTGAATAGGAGCCACCTAGTCGAGGTGGAGGGGCTTGAGGGCCTGAATGAAGTTGAAGGTGTTGCTGACCGGAGTGGCGCCGGTCGGACAGGCTAAGACGGATGGGCCAGGCAACTTGGATTCTATATTCTTGTTTGTGGCGATCCGGGACACAAATTAAATTTAGATTTTGACCGATGGATGAACTTTACTTCTATAGTACTGTTCGGCATAGGTAGTCGTGGGGCTGAGCTGTATCTATATGGTGCTGTCTTGCCCTCGACCGTAGTTAGTGGAGATTTTGGCATTATCCCTATAGATGGTGTGCAGTCCTTGAATTGCAATACATCTGGGTTTTGCCATTCATTTAAATTTCCTGTGCCACTCTGACAACACAGATTTTTTTTTTCGTTTAGTGGACTGACTTTTTGGCACTTAGTAAAGGTCAAATTTTAACATCCGAAAAAAAATTCATGTTTGAGGGGAAAAAAAGTAGCCAAGAAATTGTTCCTCCATTTCATAAACCAAGACAGAAAATCCCATTAATGCAAGCAATCCAAGTAACCTTGTATAATGCTCATCGATGTTTTAAAATATATCAACTGAAAAAAAAAATAATTAAAAGAAATAAAAATCACATTTCATGTAAACATTATGTGATGCCCCATCGTTCACTTTTGCTTTACCTTAACCAGTTTTGTTTAATTTACGTTATATTTATCATTTTGGGGATTTTTATTTCCTTTTTGGCATCACAGCACTCGTTTCCAAGATGTTGCGAGTTGCGTACGTGCAACTCCGATCTTCCGACTGTAACCGCTAAAGCGCGTGCCAAGGACACGCTCCCTCTTGCGTCATAGCTTTTGCGTCGTTCGTCATGGTATGTAAATGTCTTTCCCGGCATGCGCCGGCTCATGTCAAAAAACGGTGACCTGCGAGTCACAGGGGGAGTTAGTGCAGAAGCACTAAGCACAAGTGAGTGCATGAGCACAAGGTGCGTAGCACCAAGCAGTGCGTGTAGCACAGGAGTTGGAGTTATGTTTTCTTCATTGATGTCTTGGTGAGTTGAATTATTTTGGAAATAAATCTGTTTTGTTATATTTAAAACATTTTGAGTCTGTACAGTTTTTTTCTCTTGAGCAACGCGAATTAAGGATTTTTTTATATTTAAAATTACTTGACAATCATTTTGATTCTTACTCATGAACGCTCGCTGGTATTTGAACCCTAAATCAACTTATTATCAACTTATTCTACTTTTGGCAATTTGTTAATTATTGCCTGGCGCCCGTCTAAGCTATCCGGAGCATAAAAACTTCAAGTATTTTGCATTTGTTTGGAGCGTTACAGAGTCCATTAAAAGAAGTGGCGCAGCGAACAGGGACTCGAGCCAGTATTAAAAGATAGTATATATATTTGTGGATAAATTTTGTATGATTGTCAAAGATAGTAATTTTTTGAGCTCAGTAGTTGTATGTACTATTTATAGATTTAACGGCAGCTTAAGCCGAGAATTTTTGTTGAGCAAGTAGCTTAACATTTTTTGTGTATTATTCAAAGGTACTGAAGTTTCAGCGTAGATATTGCTGAATATTTAAGATATTTGTTGTGTGTAATGATTAGAAGTGTCCGGGCACGATAAGAAAAATCTTTTTTGATAAGCAAATTTATATTTTTGTAAGCTTAGTGTAGCTTTAGTATTGTTGTATGGCAGTACCTTTGAGCGCTGCTCAAGATTAAAAAAAGGTTTTCAAAATTTCCAAAATTCAAAATTTCGCCAGACTGCTAAACATGTCTGCTAACAATATGGCCGATTCCGCCATAATGACTCCCGACATAGAAAGAGTAAAGGGTAGATTGCAAGATGTAATGATGGAAGCAAAAGTGCTAATGAATCTGCTTGATGATAATCGGGAGAAAAGGGGAACGACAACAACCCCTAAATTTGCGGACAATGCTACGTCAGTTCACCGATGAAGAAACTTTGAACGTAAGGTTCCATTTTCTGTTCCGTCAGAAGCAAGTGATAGAACAGAGTATTTTCAACTGCCACAACGACGATTTGCCAACCCATCCATTAACTATAGTCCTAATGTCAATTGGCCTTTACCTGAGATAAGGTTCGACGGTTCGAAACGTCCGTCATCGTGGACATTTGTCAAGTCCATGGAGGAGCACTTCCGTTTACTTGAAGTGCCAAGCAACAAAAAAGTTGTTTTAGCAGTATCTTGCCTAATTGGATGTGCTAAGCAATGGTGGAATAATGTAGGATGTCGTCATGGCATAGAACTTTGGGAAGAATTTAAAAACGAAATCATGGACATATATCCGGCTTATGATTTTACAGAACTAGCTACAGAGTTGTTTTCACAAAGACAAAGGGAAAGAGATGACATAGAAAAATTTATATGGGGTACAGTAGAATTATACCAGCTGTACGATGTTGATGCCGCTGAAATTGATATCGTAAATTGCATATTGTCTCAATTGCTTTTGCCCATTAGAGAATTCCTAGAAGTACAAAACGTGAATTCAATTGCAGAGTTAGTCAAATTGGCTCGGCAATACACTGCAAGAAGAGAATCTGTAGCAAATACACTTAAACAACAATGGATGCCATTCCCGCCAAAGCAGCAATATCAGGTTGAGTCGCGTAGAATGACTCCCGCACGACCGGAATTTACACGGTCCCGACAATTTGCGCCGAACGCGCCTAGAACTATAGAATATGAACTTAGTAGACTTTTTGCCACGTCAAGCTTCGAACCATAACACTACACCTAAAACTTTGTTTAAACAAACTCAATCTTTCAGATGTAATTTTTGTGGCCGACTAGGACACACTGAAAAATATTGCTATCAAAGGAATGAAAATTCGGGAAACTTTCATCGGGATCTTTGAAGCGAGAGGCCAAGGTTCCTCAAGAAAAGCCCTCTCATGAGTTATGCCTTGCCACTATGGCTTTACCTTTTTTTACTGATTGCCACGAAGTAACTTAAGTAACAGATCAAAACGATACAGAAGTCAATCTTCAGTTTGCTAAGGAACAAGTTTTCGACGATAATAATGACGAATGTCAATTGACAGTGCAGCCGCGGTCCCGTGGACTTCTTGACTTACCTTGTGGTTCATCATCATCATCATCATCCTCAAGCAGCCATGGGCTACGGAGGTCCAACCAGACCGCGCAGTTTAATTCTCCAAGCATATCTGTCCTGAGCTACATCTGCTGCATCCGGCCACTGTACACCAATTCTAATATGGTCCTGTTTGACATTGTCTGCCCACCAGATCCTAGGTCTCCCCCTCCTTCTGAGGCCTCTAGGCACACTGTTCATAACCCTATTCGCCAATCTATAATTATCCATACGGGCAACATGGCCAAACCAGCGGAGTCTCTCTCTGCACAATATGCTGCTTAAAGGAGGTTGCAGACTCCTTTGCCTAACCTCATCATTAGTTACAAAGTTAAACCACCTAATACCCAAGATACTCCGTAAGCATCTAGAATCAAAAGCATCTAGTTTCCTGTTATCTTGCTTACACAGCATCCAAGTTTCACTACCATAACTAACCCTAGAAAGAACCAAACTATTATACAGTCTAATTTTAGTCTTTAGGTGTATACGCCTATTTCTCCACAATCTCCATAGATTCTTAAAAGTCCCGGCAGCAATACCTATTCGTCTGTTAATCTCATGCCGCACATCACCAGTATCAGTTACGCAGCTCCCAAGGTAATTAAACTGTGACACCTGCTCAAGACTGCAACCATTCAGATTAACTGAATCACAACCTGCCTGGCCAATTTTCATCACTTTAGTTTTCTCTCTATTTATAACCAAACCTACTCTACTACCAGTCTCATCAACAGCTCGAATGAAAGAGTTCATCTCATCAACATCATTTGCCAAAAGGGCTAAATCATCAGCATAATCTAAATCAGAAATTTTCGTATCTCCAGCCCATTTAAGGCCAAAAGCTTTCCCTTGAAGTGAATTTCGCATAACATAATCAACAACCAAACTAAAGAGAAAAGGAGACAAAATGCACCCTTGTCGAACACCAGAAGTAATGCTAAACCAATTGCTACAAGACTTACCAACTCTCACACATGACTCAGTGTTATTATAGAGAGCTTTCATTATGTTAACTAACTTGTATGGTACACCATACGATCTCACAATCAACCACAAATTATGACGATCAACAGAGTCGAAAGCCTTTTTGAAATCAACAAAGCTAGCAACCAAAGGTTTCTGAAACTCTAAACATTTCTCAAGAATCTGCCTAAGTGAAAATATCTGATCTACACATCCCCTACCACTTCTGAATCCACATTGCTCATCACGCAATTGCCTGTCAACCAGATTCTTAATTCTATTAAACACAATCATGGAAAAACTTTACGTGGAACAGAGAGTAGGCTGATACCCCTATAGTTATCACAAGAACTGCGATCACCTTTTTTGAAAATAGGGATAATAATAGCTCTGGTAAAATCTTTAGGAACCATGCCTTTATCATAAAAGTTATTCAAAATTTCAGTCATCCAAATGGTAACTGAAACATTCCCAGCTCTAAGCATTTCCGTAGTAATTTCATCCACCCCTGGAGATTTATGAAGTTTAAGTTTAGAAATAGCCAAACTAACTTCAGATTGTGTTATAGGGCCAACATTAAAGCCAACAATGCATCTATCATCATTGCAAACAATGGGAGTAGAACTAACCATATTGTTTAGAACATCACTGAAATGCTCAGCCCACCTAGCCATGACAGAATCCTCACCTTCTATAACCTTGCCTTGTTTATCCTTCAATCCCTGTATACCTGTTCGTTTTCTACCACACAAAACATTAACTATCTGGTACAGCTCTCTGCTGTTGTGCTGTCTAACTGCTTCCTCAGCTTTGTCAGCAAGGCCATCAAGCCAAAGATTCTTATCAGTAGCTAACTGATCCTTTACACGTTTATTAAGTTCTTTGTAATGCTTTCTATTAGGACTAGTAGGGTACTGATTAAGGACATTCCTGCAGTTCCTTCTTTCTGAAATAAGCTCAAGTGCCTTATCACTTAAATAATTCTGCCTCCTCTGCTCCTTTTTCCCTAAAAGAGTACTGTAGTTTCCAAAAAAGCCTGTTTAAAATGGCCCCGTTCTTCCTCAACTTCAGTATTAAGCAAACCATGACTGTCATAATGACTAAGTAACCTATCATGGTAAGCTTTAGCTATAACTGGGTCTTTCAGAGATTCAGTATTAAAGGTAAATTTTTTAACCCTAGCACAACACTTTTTAAGTTTAAGTTGCAAGACACTTTTAACAAGGTAATGGTCAGATCCAATTTCAGCTCCCCTATATGCCCTGGTATTTCTAACAGAACTAGCCCATTTGCTGTTAATTAACATATAATCAATCATATTCCTATGCAACCCATCAGGTGAAACCCATGTGTATTTATGTATGTCGCGGTGTTCGTAATATGTGTTAGTTATTCTGAAACCATTGAGTTTACTTACCTGTAGGAGACGTTGCCCATTGCCATTGCAGCTACCAATACCAAAAGGGCCTATTACTCCTCCCCAAAGGTCAGAGTCGGTACCAACTTTGGCATTGAAGTCACCAAGAACAAGGGTAATATCTCCTTTCTTGACAGAATTCAAAATATCCTGAAGTTGCCTGTAAAACCTATCCTTCTCATCCTCATCAGAATCCTCAGTGGGGGCATAACAGCAGATAACATTCAAGTCTTTAATGCTTGTCTGAAATTTTGCTGTAAGAAACCTTTCATTAATGCACTCATATCCTAGAAGAGCATCACTAGCATGTCTGCTGAGCAGCAGACCCATGCCTTGGTGATGCTTTCCATCCTCCCTCCCTGTAAAGAGAAATTTAAAGTTATTTTTAAGTATCTCACCTTTACCTGTCCATCTGGTCTCTTGCAAGCCTAGAATATCTAGGTTATAGCGCTGGAATTCCTGCATGAGGACATCAAGAGAATAATCTCTATGTAATGTCCTCACGTTCCACGTTCCTGCAGAGAGAAAATGATTAGTAGGTTTTTTAAAGAAATTAGGTTTATTGAGATTGGTAGGGCCAACAATATAAAACAGCCCCCTGATCGCAGGCATGGGGCAAAGACCTGTTCCTCCTCCGCTAAAGGCTGAAGTCACCGATGCTGGTAGGAACTTCAGGCACCACCTTTTCAAGTGGACTTTTTCAAGAACCATATGGCCTGCCTGAGACACATTACTCCAGTTTAAGCTTGACGATGCCAACCAAGAAGTTGTGCCGACCGCAAGTATTCCTGACAAGTCTGGAGGTCCTCAACTATTAAAGCGTCATTTGGAGGCGGACACCAATAAGCCTAGAAAGTACGTGAAAAGGTTCTTCAAAAATCCGCACGGAGCAACGAGAAGCCGACGAAACAACTCGATCCTGCAGAGCGACATCCGGCAGCGAACATCGGGAAGATGACGTCACGAGAGAGATCTACAGCGACAACTTAACTTGAACGAGATCTTCAGTAACAACTTTACGTGAAGCCACCCAACGACGACGGAAGGATGTTATCGGAAACGGATTAGATGATTTATCGCCACGGAGTGCCAACAATGAAATTTAAGTATATTTTTCTTTCACTTGGCACTTGATTGAGTTATAAAATGTTCTTTTTCTTCAGAATAGATGAAGACGAAGAAGAAGCTTATTTGTGATTTATATAGTTAGCAATGTATAATTTCTTGTTGAAACTTTAGAGTTCAATATTTATTTTTGGAAAGTGAAATTATTGTAGTTCGAGTTTATACTGTGTGAATAGAATTTTTTTTTTTGCATTCTTGTTCATCGAAGTTCTAGTTATTGTATTTACGTGAGTTAAAATGTATTTTTGTAGATTTTTTTCGTTTCAGCTGACTGATAGCTGAAAAATTTTGTAAGTCGATATTGGAAAGTTTAGAAATTGTAAAATGTTTATGGATATGAATGAGAAGAGTGAAAGAGAATTAGTGATTTAATATTTTTTATGTTTTTGTATTGTAAAATAACGTGCATTCCAAAGTGAATTTATGTAAAAAAAAAAGGAGATTCATGTAAAGGTTATTGGATGAAATGTTATCATCGTATATTATAAATTATTTACACTCTTTTTTCTTTATTCTTAGATACGATTTATGTATATGTGTTTAAATCTGTTCAGTGTCATCAGTGATATTTATGTGTCAATGATACGTAATTTTTGGGATGACATTGGCAGTATTTATTGGTATATATAGATGATGACCATGATGATGACTGCAGAATTTTGTTTTTTTTTTGTGTACCTTTCTGGAGCTGTCCCCAAATGGCCTAGTCTGGTGACAGAGTTGTTACCAGCATAACTCCTTTGGGAGGGGGACGTTAGCTCTCAAGGGGGAGGTAACTAATGATTTTTTATTTCAGCTAGATCGCGATTTCTGTGAATAGAAGAAGAATTAGCGGATGATTACATTCCCGCTTGTTTGTGAATTTTGAATTTTCTTAGCTTTGCGTATTTGAATGTAATTAGGAGGAGATAACGGTGTTCGAATGCCCGTTTTTTTTATATGATTTAGGTGAAGACTTAGATTTCACATATTTTTTATTGTGGTTAGGGGAAAAGCGGAAGTTATCACCCCGCTAGCAACAATGTAACCATTTTTTCTTTTCATCTATTAACACTATAGACTTAGTAAGATTAGGAGTTTATTAACCTATTTTTTCTGTACAGTTCAAGATATGCCAATTTCGAGTTTGTATCAGAATGTGATACTAGATAGACCGATGATGCTAGTATACAGTTAACTGTCACAGCCACTGGTACATATTGACATTAGGTTAGCTGTTAATTACATATTTTTGTCAGGAGGAAAAGGGAGGAGGTACCTTTGGTTGTGCTGGAAAATTGTGTCAAAGTGAGAATAGTTAGTCATATCAAAATTTGCGCTAGCATACTTTTACTTACTTATGTTCAGCCATGTGTAAATGACGTAAGATGTGTCCTTTTTTCGAAATTGCTCGTCAAAATTTGTTAGGTCAAATCTTTTGACTCCCTTTGGAAGGGGGAGTTGTGATGCCCCAGCGTTCACTTTTGTTTTACCTTAACCAGTTTTGTTTAATTTACGTTATATTTATCATTTTGGGGATTTTTATTTCCTTTTTGGCATCACAGCACTCGTTTCCAAGATGTTGTGAGTTGCGTACGCACAACTCCGATCTTCCGACTGTAACCGCTAAAGTGCGTGCCAAGGACACGCCCCCTCTTGCGTCATAGCTTTTGCGGCGTTCGTCATGGTATGTAAATGTCTTTCCCGGCATGCGCCGGCTCATGTCAAAAAACGGTGACCTGCGAGTCACAGGGGGAGTTAGTGCAGAAGCACTAAGCACAAGTGAGTGCACGAGCACAAGGTGCGTAGCACCAAGCAGTGCGTGTAGCACAGGAGTTGGAGTTATGTTTTCTTCATTGATGTCTTGGTGAGTTGAATTATTTTGGAAATAAATCTGTTTTGTTATATTTAAAACATTTTGAGTCTGTACAGTTTTTTTCTCTTGAGCAACGCGAATTAAGGATTTTTTTATATTTAAAATTACTTGACAATCATTTTGATTCTTACTCATGAACGCTCGCTGGTATTTGAACCCTAAATCAACTTATTATCAACTTATTCTACTTTGGCAATTTGTTAATTATTGCCTGGCGCCCGTCTAAGCTATCCGGAGCATAAAAACTTCAAGTATTTTGCATTTGTTTGGAGCGTTACAATTATATTATTTGGGAAGAAATTTACTTTCAATGAATATATAATTTAACTATCAGGTTTTCCAAAATTAAGCCTTAATTGCATAGTCTGATCTATTTTTTTACATAAATGACAATCACAGCATCACCTGTTGATTTTTTAACATCTATAAATCAATAAACATTTTGTGGAAAAAAATTTACCGACATATGGGACTGTAAAATAGTATGTAAATAATAATATGGGTGGGTTTTGTATGTCAGCAAAATTTTTCCCATGAAACATTTATTGATTTATAGATGTTAAAAAGTCTACAGGAAATGCTGTGATTGTCATTTATGTTTAAATCATTAATAATGCTAAATAAAGTAAAGTGACTTCACTATTTATTTCCATCTTACTCAGTGCAATTAAAAAGAAATAGTTGCCACATGAGATCATAGATGGTGCCAACTGGAGGGACAAAATCTCAGGAAGAGTTTAAAGTCATACATAGTGAAAAAAGACAGAGTTGGCATTAGCTTCAATGGTAGAATACTCTGGCATGTTTATGGAGAGATGTGGTTCCATATGTCAGTGAAATTTATTTCCACAAATTACTATGTTTTTACTTTATCACTGTAAAAAAAGTCTTATTAAAATTACTGTTTTAAAATTTGCCTAAATTTTTTATTTTCATAAAATTCATAATTAAATTCTGTTTAATTTGGTATATAACATGATGTATTTCAAGTGATTAGTTAGTTTTTAAAAAAAATTCCAAAGTTGACTTGTTGATATGATACTATACAGTTGGCAAAAAGTCTGGACTTTTTGCCAATTGTATAGTATCATATCAACAAGATATCATCAACAGCTTGATTGATTCAGCTTGTTGATGTCATCAACAGCTCGAATGAAAGAGTTCAATCTTTTGTCAATATGCTGCTTAAAGGAAGTTGCAGACTCCTTTGCCTAACCTCATCGTTACTTACAAAGTTAAACCACCTAATACCCAAGATACTGCATAAGCATCTAGAATCAAAAGCATCTAGTTTCCTGTTATCGTGTTTACACAGCGTCCAAGTTTCACTATCATAACTAACCCTAGAAAGAACCAAATTATTATACAGTCTAATTTTAGTCTTTAGGTGTATACACCTATTTCTCCACAATCTCCATATATTCTTAAAAGTCCCGGCAGCAATCCCTATTCGTCTGTTAATCTCATGCCGCACATCACCAGTATCTGTTATGTAGCTCCCAAGGAAATTAAACTGTGACACCTGCTCAAGACTGCAACCATTCAGATTAACTGAATCACAACCTGCCTGACCAATTTTCATCACTTTAGTTTCTCTCTGTTTATAACCAAACCTACTCTACTACCAGTTTCATCAACAGCTCGAATGAAAGAGTTCATCTCATCAACATCATTTGCCAAAAGGGCTAAATTATCAGCATAATCTAAATCAGAAATTTTCGTATCTCCAGCATATTTAAGGCCAAAATCTTTCCCTCGAAGTGAATTTCGCATAACATAATCAACAACCAAACTAAAGAGAAAAGGAGACAAAATGCACCCTTGTCGAACACCAGAAGTAATACTAAACCAATTACTACAAGACTTACCAACTCTCACACATGACTCAGTGTTATTATAGAGAGCTTTCATTATGTTAACTAACTTGTCAGGTATACCATATGATTTCACAATCAACCACAAATTATGACGATCAACAGAGTCGAAAGCCTTTTTGAAATCAACAAAGCTAGCAACCAAAGGTTTCTGAAACTCTAAACATTTCTCAAGAATCTGCCTAAGTGAAAATATCTGATCTACACATCCCCTACCACTTCTGAATCCACATTGCTCATCACGCAATTGCCTGTCAACCAGATTCTTAATTCTATTAAGCACAATCATGGAAAGAACTTTACCTGGAACAGAAAGTAGGCTGATACCCCTATAATTATCACAAGAACTGCGATCACCTTTTTTGAAAATAGGGATAATAATAGCTCTTGTAAAATCTTTAGGAACCATGCCTTTATCATAAAAGTTATTCAAAATTTCAGTCATCCAAGTGGTAACTGAAACATTCCCAGCTCTAAGCATTTCCGTAGTAATTTCATCCACCCCTGGGGATTTATGAAGTTTAAGTTTAGAAATAGCCAAACTAACTTCAGATTGTGTTATAGGGCCAACATTAAAGCCAACAATGCATCTATCATTATTGAAAACAATGGGAGTAGAATTAACCACATTGTTTAGAACATCACTGAAATGCTCAGCCCACCTAGCCATGACAGAATCCTCACCTTCTCTAACCTTACCTTGTTTATCCTTCAATCCCTGTATACCTGTTCGTTTTCTACCACACAAAACATTAACTATCCGGTACAGCTCTCTGCTGTTGTGCTGTCTAACTGCTTCCTCAGCTTTGTCAGCCAGGCCATCAAGCCAAAGATTCTTATCAGTAGCTAACTGATCCTTTACACGTTTATTAAGTTCTTTGTAATGCTTTCTATTAGGACTAGTAGGGTACTGATTAAGGATATTCCTGCAGTTCCTTCTTTCTGAAATAAGCTCAAGTGCTTTATCACTTAAATAATTCTGCCTCCTCTGCTCCTTTTTCCCTAAAAGAGTACTGTTAGTTTCCAAAAAAGCCTGTTTAAAATGGCCCCATTCTTCCTCAACTTCAGTATTAAGCAAACCATGACTGTCATAATGACTAAGTAACCTATCATGGTAAGCTTTAGCTATAACTGGGTCTTTCAGAGCTTCAGTATTAAAGATAAATTTTTTAACCCTAGCACAACACTTTTTAAGTTTAAGTTGCAAGACACTTTTAACAAGGTAATGGTCAGATCCAATTTCAGCTCCCCTATATGCCCTGGTATTTCTAACAGAACTAGCCCATTTGCCGTTAATTAACATATAATCAATCATATTCCTATGCAACCCATCAGGTGAAACCCATGTGTATTTATGTATGTCGCGGTGTTCGTAATATGTGTTAGTTATTCTGAAACCATTGAGTTTACTTACCTGTAGGAGACGTTGCCCATTGTCATTGCAGCTACCAATACCAAAAGGGCCTATTACTCCTCCCCAAAGGTCAGAGTCGGTACCAACTTTGGCATTGAAGTCACCAAGAACAAGGGTAATATCTCCTTTCTTGACAGAATTCAAAATATCCTGAAGTTGTCCGTAAAACCTATCCTTCTCATCCTCATCGGCATCCTCAGTGGGGGCATAACAGCAGATAACATTCAAGTGTTTAATGCTTGTCTGAAATTTTGCTGTGAGAAACCTTTCATTAATGCACTCATATCCTAGAAGAGCATCACTAGCATGTCTGCTGAGCAGCAGACCCACGCCTTGGTGATGCTTTCCATCCTCCCTCCCTGTAAAGAGAAATTTAAAGTTATTTTTAAGTATCTCACCTTTACCTGTCCATCTGGTCTCTTGCAAGCCTAGAATATCTAGGTTATAGCGCTGGAATTCCTGCATGAGGACATCAAGAGAATAATCTCTATGTAATGTCCTCACGTTCCACGTTCCTGCAGAGAGAAAATGATTAGTAGGATTTTTAAAGAAACTATGTTTATTGAGATAGATAGGGCCAACAATATCAAACAGCCCCCTGATCCCAGGCATGGGGCAAGACCTCTTCCTCCTCCGCTAAATGCTGAAGTCACCGATGCTGGTAGGAACTTGAGGCACCACCTTTTCAAGTGGACTTTTTCAAGAGTCATATGGCCTGCCTGAGACGCATTACTCCAGTTTAGGTTTGACGATGCCCAACTAGCTAAGTAAGGTTCAGGTACCTGCGATGGCCTCTGATTAGGATTATCCACCATCTGATATAAGGTATCCCATGCCTCTGTTCACTTAGAGCTGGCAAACAGAAGCAAACAGAAAACACAGCAGCAGACTCTCCCTCAACAGAGGCCCACCAGTGCAGCAAGTCCAGGATCCATAATCAAGCTCAAATCCATAAACAAGTCCAGTCTAGTAGGTATAAATGGTCAGCACCAGGACCCTGTGAAGTTGACCACTCCTCAGCAGGGTTGAAAAAAAAAAAGAAAAAAGTGGCCATAGCTGACCAGATCAGTAGGCCATACTGAACTGGCAGCCCTCCCCTTCCGTTCCCTTCCAAAAGAGAATCTCTCTTTTGAAAGGTACTAACGGCCTGCACCACGAGAAGGCGGGGTCGGACGTTAGGTGCTAGACCTGGCCGGTTCTGTGCATCATCACTAGGGATTGGTACACAGCTCTCCTTCCAGTTTACGCCTAGCTACCATTTACAGGCCTTTATACATACTAGACTGGATATGTTTATGGATTTGAGCTTGATTATGGATCCTGAACTTACTGCACTGGTGGGCCTCTGTTGAGGAAGAATCTGCCACTGTGTTTTCTGTTTGCTTCTGGGTTGCCAGCCCAAAGTGAACAGAGGCATGGGATACCTTATATCAGCTGGTGGATAATCTTAATCAGAGGCCATCGCAGGTACCTGAACTTTACTTAGCTAGTTGGGCATCGTCAAGCCTAAACTGGAGTAATGTGTCTCAGGCAGGCCATATGGCTTAAAAAAAGTCCACTTGAAAAGGTGGTGCCTGAAGTTCCTACCAGCATCGGTGACTTCAGCCTTTAGCGGAGGAGGAACAGGTCTTTGCCCCATGCCTGCGATCAGGGGGCTGTTTGATATTGTTGGCCCTACCTATCTCAATAAACCTAGTTTCTTTAAAAATCCTACTAATCATTTTCTCTCTGCAGGAATGTGGAACATGAGGACATTATATAGAGATTATTCTCTTGATGTCCTCACACAGGAATTCCAGTGCTATAACCTAGATACTCTAGGCTTGCAAGGGGCCAGATGGACAGGTAAAGGTGAGATACTTAAAAATAACTTTAAATTTCTCTTTACAGGGAGGGAGGATGGAAAGTATCACCAAGGTGTGGGTCTGCTCCTCAGCAGACATGCTAGTGATGCTCTTCTAGGATATGGGTGCATTAACGAAAGATTTCTTACCGCAAAATTTCAGACAAGCGTTAAAGACTTGAATGTTATCTGCTGTTATGCCCCCACTGAGGATGTCGATGAGGATGAGAAGCATAGGTTTTATGAACAACTTCAGGATATTTTGAATTCTGACAAGAAAGGAGATATTACCCTTGTTCTAGGTGACTTCAATGACAAAGTTGGTACTGACTCTGACCTTTGGGGAGAGTAATAGGCCCTTTTGGTATTGTTAGCTGCAATGGGCAACGTCTCCTACAGGTAAGTAAACTCAATGGATTCAGAATAACTAACACTTATTACAAACACCGCGACATACATAAGTACACATGGGTTTCACCTGATGGGTTGCATAAGAATATGATTGATTATATATTAATTAACAGCAAACAGGCAAGTTCTGTTTGGGATACCAGGGCATATAGGGGAGCTGAAATTGGATCTGACCATTACCTTGTTAAAAGTGTCTTGCAACTTAAACTTAAAAAGTGTTGTGCTAAAGTTAAAAAATTTACCTTTAATACTGAAGCTCTGAAAGACCCAGTTACAGCTAAAGCTTACCATGATAGGTTACTTAGTCATTATGACAGTCATGGTTTGCTTACTACTGAAGTTGAGGAAGAATGGGAATATTTTAAACAGGATTTTTTGGAAACTAACAGTATTCTTTTAGGAATAAAGGAGCAGAGGAGGCAGAATTATTTGAGTGATAAGGCACTTGAGCTTATTTCAGAAAGAAGGAACTGCAGGAATGTCCTTAATCAGTACCCTACTAGTCCTAATAGAAAGCATTACAGAGAGCTTAATAAACGTGTAAAGGATCAGTTAGCTGCTGATAAGAATCTTTGG
Source organism: Ryuthela nishihirai (assembly GCA_038380435.1). Lineage (NCBI taxonomy): Eukaryota > Metazoa > Arthropoda > Arachnida > Araneae > Heptathelidae > Ryuthela > Ryuthela nishihirai. The sequence goes on along the minus strand of JAWZYU010001024.1, from coordinate 12 downwards.
CTTTGATGGCTT
>JAWZYU010001023.1:0-54000 GCA_038380435.1 Ryuthela nishihirai | reverse complement strand
CTGGATCTATGGGGTTTAGTTGGGTTGTTTTACCTTTGAGCAGTACTTTTTTGCACACTATGGGCTAAATGGCCAGGTCACATGGACCCCGAAGGCTCAGAGAAGGTTGGGGGAGGGGACCTACTGGAACAGCTGTTGGGAGACAGATGGTAGCCTCCCGTCAAGGCCATCCAGTGTGTCTTTAACGTGCGCAGGGTATGGGCTCTCCCGCAGACGGGGCCACGGTTTAACGTCCCATCCGACGGACGACGGCCTTTCCAAGCCCTTCGGTGTTCCCTATTAACTGTGGACAGGATGGGTAGTTTTACACAGATAAATCTCAACGCTGACCCAGATGGGACTCGAACCTGGGAACTGCAGATTACGAGCCTGGCGCGCTATCTACTGAGCCACCCCCGCCCCCTGGATCTATTGGGTGAAGGGATAATATCGTCCTCCTCCTCCTCACGTTAAGAATGCTAGAAAACTAAGTGAAGTCGAAAAAATAACATATGTATTAAACGCACAGATTTTCAAACAATTTTTAGGCTGTCTTCACGAATTAACGTCCTATCCGACGTACGGCGGCCTTTCCAAGTCCATCAGTATCCCCTACTGACCATAGGCAGGGTGGTGAGTTTTACAGAGATAAATCTCAACGCTGACCCAGATGGGATTTGGGTTGTTTTACCTCTGAGCGGCACTTTTTTGCACACCATGGGCTAAATGGCCAGGTCACATGGACCCCGAAGGCTCAGAGAAGGTTGGGGGAGGGGACCCACTGAAACAGCTTTTGGGAGATAGATGGTAGTCTCCCGTCAAGGCCATCCAGCGTGTTCTTTAACGTGCACAGTGTATGTCTCTCCCGCACACGGGGCCACGGCTTAACATCCCATCCGACGTACGGCGGCCTTTCCAAGTCCATCAGTATCCCCTACTGACCGTAGGCAGGGTGGTGAGTTTTACAGAGATAAATCTCAACGCTGACCCAGATGGGACTCGAACCTGGGAACTGCAGATTATGATTCTGGCGCGCTCCCGACTGAGTCATCCCGCCCCTCTTTGTCAACTGGACTGTATTAAACAGTTAGCCCCTTATTAGAGAAGATTTTTTTTTTCGCTAAAATTGTATTCTTGCCATTGTAATGTAATTGTCTCGCGACATCTCATATGAGATCAGCAACGAGATCTGCTTTTGACTGAATTCTTTCAGTCAATTAAAGTTTTTTAGTCTATTAATTTTAATCTTTCATATTTTTATGTAACAACTGATTCGGCGGTTCTGTAGAAGCGGGGTTTGCTAGTAGCTAGGGCACTAGGCTCGTAATCTATAGTTCCCAGGTACCAGTCCCAGCTGGGTCAGCAAGATTTATCTCCGCAAAACTCCTCGCCCTGCCCATAGTCAGTTGAAAAGCCGCCGTTCGTCGGATGGGACGATAAGCCATGGCTCCGTGTGCGGGAGGGCCATACCAAGTCCACCTGGAAGACAAGGGGCGGGGGTGGATAGGTCGGTAGCGCGCCAGGCTCGTAATCTGTAGTTCCCAAGTTCGAGTACCAGCTGGGTCAGCGTTGAGATTTATCTCCGCAAAATTCCCCGCCCTGCCCACGGTCAGTAGGAGACACCGATGGGCTTGGAAAGGCCGCCGTCCGTCGGATGGGACGTTAAGCCGTGGCTCCGTGTGCGGGAGAGCCATACCCTGTGCACATTAAAGAACACGCTGGATGGCCTTGACGGGATGCTACCATCTGTTTCCCAACAGCTGTTCCAGTGGGTCCCCTCCCCCAACCTTCTCTGAGCCTAAGGGGTCCATGTGACCTGGCCATTTAGCCCATGGTGTGCAAAAAAGTGCCGCTCAGAGGTAAAACAACCCAACCCAACAACCTGGAAGACAAGGCCATGACAGCGATACTGTGACGTCACGGATGGAGGGAGAACAGGCGAATGAACTGCGCTGTATAAAATCCTGTTTGCGGCGTTGGCTTTAACAGAGATACCTCATTCGCCTGTTCCCCCTCCCCCCGTGACGTCATAGTACCGCTGTCATGGTCTTGTCTTCTAGGTGGCCTTAGCCATATACTCTGTGCACGTTAAAGAATACTCTGGATGGGCTTGACGAGAGTCTACCATCTGTCTCGCAACAGATGTTCCAATGGTTGTTCCTTGTGGCGTCCTTGTCGCTTGGTCATTTAGCACATTGTGTGGAAAAAAGTGCCGCTCAGAGGCAAAACAGCCCAACCGAGTTGATTCGTAAGTACACTTTTTCAAAAAAATATAGAAATACTAATTTAAAAAAATAAATCGTTAGATACAGATGCTTTTTAATTTATATTCATCTCATAAATATTATTCTTTCAACTTTCTTCTTCAAATTCGATAGTGTATGTCTACATTAATAATGAGTATTTTTCGTGACCAAAATGAAATATATGAATAATTAATTTGAGTTATATAAACGTTTATTATTTCTAATGGGTGGGGCGGGGGTGGCTCAGTCGGTAGCGCGCCAGGCTCGTAAACTGTAGTTCCCAGGTTCGAGTCCCAGCTGGGTCAGCGTTGAGATTTATCTCCGCAAAATTCCCCGCCCTGCCCACGGTCAGTAGGGGACACCGATGGGCTTGGATAAGACCGCCATCCATCGTATGGAACGTTAAGCCGTGGCTCCGTGTGCGGGTGAGACATACCCTGTGCACGTTAAAGAACACGCTGGATGGCCTTGACGGGAGGCTACCATCTGTCTCCCAACAGCCATTCCGATGGGTCCCCTCCCTCAACCTTCTCTGAGCCTTCGGGGTCATGTAACCTTGCCATTTAGCCCATGGTGTGCAAAAAAAGTGCCTCTCAGAGGTAAAACAACCCAACCAACCCTATTTCTAATGAACTAAAACATGTATTATTAATAACAGTTTTTCCCCTCCTCCATAAGCTGTTGTTCTCGATTTGCACTGTTTCGAGTTACCGAAACCAATCTACCGTGTCAATCTTGAGAGATGGGTGGCATCTCTCAAGCTGCTTCGGGAAAAAAATGCCTTTTATGTTCAGGAAATAATAAGCTGAAAAAAACTGGTTTTCCAAACATGCCAATTATGCTAACCACTACATCATCATCTTCTAATGTTTTTTTCTTCAGCTGGTGTGACTTATAAACTTTCTCGCATTTTCATTTGTTTCGCAAAGTGGCGCCATCTCTCGGGAAATGAACAACTATTTCATCACACAGGGATGGAATTTAATATTTGTCACACACGTTCGTGGGTTCGAATCTCACTCACGGAAAAACCAGTTTTTTTCATCTTATTAATTCATGAGTTCCATTTCTACAAGACGCAACCTCTGATTCTTTACTATATTTCACATTTCTATCGGATTGGAAATTATACGGAAGTGGTTTGGTGAATGATCGTAATATTTTATTGTTGGGTTGAGGTGTTTTACCTCTGAGCGGCACTTTTTTGCACACCATGGACTAAACGGCCAGGTCACAAGGACCCCGAAGGCTCAATGAAGGTTGGGGGAGGGGACGAACTGGAACAGCTGTTGGGAGACAGATGGTAGCCTCCCGTCAAGGTCATCCAGCGGGTTCTTTAACATGCACAGGGTACGGCTCTCCCGCACACGGAGCCACGGCTTAACGTCCCATCCGACGGACGGTGGTCTTTCCAAGCCCAGCGATGTCCCCTGCCGACTGTGGGCTGGGCGAGGATTAATATTTTGCCTATAAACATTTAGGATTTCTTGAAAAATTTGCTTGACTATTTTGGAAGAAGAAGCAAGATAGTAAATGATGATGAATATCTTTATTGAGGTGATAATGAATGATCAATCTACAGATGCAAAAACGGATTCAGCTGTACATTTATTTCTTCAGGCCAGCTGAAGGGGACGAAGGTGATTAACTTTACCACCAATCACCGTGACCACCACCACCATGACCTCCTGATACCCTAAGGGAAAAGAACAATGCAATTTATTCATTAAAACCTTTATGTAATACAGAAAAATGAAAATAATTTATTCGTGTTAATTTACAATTTACACGCAGAAAATAAAAAAGGAGCCTTGTTTATTTAATTAATTAAATATTCAAAAGTAATAGCGTCTTTTGTTGAAAACAAAGAAAAAGCTCTGCAACTAAAAATCCATTTAATTTTAGTTACCATTAATTCTAGTGCTTTCCATTTCTTTCAACAACGTTGGGTTGTTTTACCTCTGAGCGGCACTTTTTTGCACACCATGGGCTAAATGGCCAGGTCACATGGACCCCGAAGGCTCAGAGAAGGTTGGGGGAGGGGACCCACTGGAACAGCTGTTGGGAGACAGATGGTAGCCTCCCGTCAAGGCCATCCAGCGTGTTCTTTAACGTGCACAGGGTATGGCTCTCCCGCACACGGGGCCACGGCTTAACGTCCCATCCGACGGACGGCGGCCTTTCCAAGCCCATCGGTGTCCCCTGCTGACCGTGGGCAGGGAATTTTGCGGAGATAAATCTCAACGCTGACCCAGCTGGGACTCGAACCTGGGAACTACAGATTACGAGCCTGGCGCGCTACCGACTGAGCCACCCCCGCCCCTTTCAACAACGTCATTTGCATTTTGTTACCTATGTATATGTAGTGAACTTAAATAACGCCATTAATGTTCGCAAGTCAAGAAAAAAGTGAGTCATATCGCATTTCAGAAAAAACAAAATAAGCTCATTTCTTACACATATACAGTAAGGCCTCAAAGTAGGGGCGGGGTGGCTCAGTCGGTAGCGCGCCAGACTCGTAATCTGCAGTTCACAGGTTCGAGTCCCAGCTGAGATTTATCTACACAAAACTCCTTTCCCTCTGTCAGTAATTGACACCGATGGGGCCTGGAAAGGCCGCCATCCGTCGGATGGGACTTGAAGCCGTGACCCCGTGGGTGGAAGAGTCATACCCTGTGCACGTTAAAGAACATAATATGCTGCTTAAAGGAGGTTGCCGACTCCTTTCCTAAATTCATCATTACTTACAAAGTTGAACCACCTAATGCCCAAGACACTGTTTAAGCATCTAGAATCCAAAGCATCAAGTTTCCTGTTATCTTGTTTACAAAATGTCCAAGTTTCACTACCATAACTAACCCTAGACATTATGCAGTCTAATTTTAGTCTTTAGATGTATACGTCTATTTCTTCCCTCTCGATAAATTCTTAAAAGTCCCGGCAACAATCTGCTAACCAATTAATCCCCAACGTTGCGTAAACGATACATTCTTCAAATAATAATAAAAAAATATATATTTGCCTACTAATCCAATTTTAAGCCAATCTATGTTATAAAGGACTTAGTCTTTTATGTAGAAGCATAAATATTTATCAATATAAAATAAGCCTAATAATTATTCATATTAAAACTATACCTAAATAGCCTATCTAATCTTTTGCAGTTTGACGGGTCGAATAATTGGGTGGAGTCTGTTTGACAACAATCAAACCTTTACACTATGTGCAGAATCACATAATTAGATGCATGATGAAACTAAGAAAATTTGAAAGAGTTGCAAATGTATACAATGAATTAAGTATTTTACAAATAAGGAAATTATATGTATTTCAGGTACTGAAATACATAAGAATGAATTTTAATATTCAAACTTTACGGACATTTGAAAAGAATACTCGACTGTCAAAAAACCTTTTCTTACTTCATTTAAAAGCGAACAAAACTATTGTTGAAAAACATTATGTTTATTTGGCGCCAAAGGTTTTTAACTGCTTACCAGAGTACATCAAAGGAATAAGAAATGATAACTTTTTCTATAAGGAATTAAGAAAATGGATTTTAAATGGGGTAAATATTGAGACTATGTTTTAGAAATAAAAGAGATTTAAATGTAATAAAATTTCATTTGATACTGAGTTGCCCTTAAGGTGTTCAACTGAACCACTTACTAACGCACAGTTCAATATAGATTTTTATATTTTTTTCTGTTTTTCTACCCAGTAAAGTCTTTTTATTTTTTATTTTTTTTTATTTCATTTATTCTTAATGATAATTTTCAAACTTATAAATTGGTTAAATATTTACTTAGATTTTTTGATCAAGCTAGCAAAATGTGAGGAAATGTGAAACTGAAGCATGTTGCCTTTTCATTTTATTACAACATAACTTAAATTTCTTCCACAAGCGAGTTTTTACTCTCGTGGAAGACTCAACATTTTTTCTCAGACTTGTACTGAAAAATGTAGGTAAAATTATAAAACACTAATGAAATATAATATTAAAATTTTCCATATATATGGTATGAATAAATATATGATTATAAAGAAGAATATATATTAGAAAATGTAATACTTTAAAATTGTGTATCTGAGAAATACAACATTATATATATTTCATTATAACTTCAGTTCTAAGGTAAAAAACATGTAAATGTAAAGTACTGCATAATCTGAGAATAAATTATCTATCTATCTATAAAAGATATGTAGAAATACTAAATGCCCTAAGAATTTATGAAAATAACTTCACATATATTTCATTCAAGACAACGTTTCATATAATTAGAAAATATTTTTTTAGTTTTTGCACAGTACTGTACAACATAATAGTTTGGTTCCTTCTAAGCTTAGTTATGGTAGTAAAACTTGGACACTTTGTAAACAAGATAACAGGAAACTAGATGCTTTTGATTCCAGATGCTTACGCAGTATCTTGGGCATTAGGTGGTTCAACTTTGTAACTAATGATGAGATTAGGCAAAGGAGTTTGCAACCTCCTTTAAGCAGCATATTGTACAGAGAGAGACTCCGTTGGTTCGGCCATGTTGCCCGTATGAATAATTATAGATTGGCGAATAGGGTTATGAACAGTGTGCCTAAAGGCCTCAGAAAGAAGGGGAGACCTAGGATGCGGTGGGCAGACAATGTCAAACAGGACCTTGTTAGAATTGATGTGCAGTGGCCAAATGCAGTAGATGTAGCTCAGGATAGACTTGCTTGGAGAACTAAATTGCACGGTCTGGTTGGACCTCCGTAGCCCATGGCTGCTTGGGGATGATGATGATGATGATGATGATGATGATGATGATGATGATGATGATGATGATGATGATGATGATGATGATGATGATGATGATGATGGTGATGATGATGCGTTTACGAAACATTGGGATTACACAACATGTGCACATTATGTCTGCCTCACTTTTAATGACAATGTGCGAACGAGACTATTCTTGCGATTTTTGTTCTGATATGAGTGATATCGTCAGTGTTCAGAGATTTGTGAAGTTGAACTAAGCTTTTCGTCTTGTTAGTATAACAATAATTGCTGTTAGATAATAATTGAAGTATAAATTCGGCAGTGTAGCTAAAAATATATAGTTCAAGTATTTATTATGATGTAATTACATTCAATAATAAATCGTTGTTTTTGCTATCTTAGGATATTTCTTTTTTAAATATATCTTGGGCTCAGTGATGGGAAACAAAATAGACCTTTGTCAACTGCAGAGCTAATGGCTATATTAGAAGAGGATGACGATTTGTGACAAGCTGAAAATATTGACGCGGTGTACATACCACCAACGGTTGACGAACTTACAGATGAGAGTTGGGTTGTTTTACCTCTGAGCGGCACTTTTTTGCACACCATGGGCTAAATGGCCAGGTCACATGGACCCCGAAGGCTCAGAGGAGGTTGGGGAGGAGACCCACTGCAACAACTGTTGGGAGACAGATGGTAGGCTCCCGTCAAGGCCATCCAGCGTATTCTTTAACGTGCACAGGGTATGGCTCTCCCGCACATGGGACCACGGATTAATGCCCCATCCGACGGACGGCGGCCTTTCCAAGCCGATCGGTGTCCCCTACTGACCGTGGGCAAGGCGGGGAATTTTGCGGAGATAAATCTCAACGCCCACCCAGCTGGGACTCGGACCTGGGAACTACAGATTACGAGCCTGGCGCGCTACCGACTGAGTCACCCCCGCCCCAGAGGAATCTACGAGGTCCATGCAAATTTGCCTGATGAAGCTCAAGATATCGAAGAAGAGCAACCTACAGCATCAAGTTCCACGAAACTGAAAACTTCTAGAACACAAGCTGCCAGCTGTGTTCTACAACTGTCAAAACAAAAGCAAAGAAAAGCTATTCCGAAGTGGAAAAAAGAAAATCCGACTTACAAAAGTTTACCACAAGAAGAAGAACATATTATGATAGAGGAAATTAAAAACAAAATTAGTGGCAAGTCTCCATACGATATTTTTTCTTTATATTTTAGTGATGATGTCTGGGAAAAAATTGCTGGTTATTCAAAAAAAATATGCGAATGATCATAATCGACATTCTTTTGGATTAAGCAAGGCAAGTCTGAAGCACTTTTGTGATATATTGATTTTTACCGGTTACCATACCTTACCAGCTATAAAAATGTATTGGTCGAAGGATGAGGACAAAGGTATACCACTGGTAAGAAATTGCATGAGTACGAATAGATTTGATTCCATCAAACAAAATATACTCTTATCAGATAATGACCAATTAGACGTAAATGATAAATTTTCTCTTTTTCTCTTCTATACTTTCTCTCTTCTATACTTCCTTTCCAATCTTCTTTCTCTCTTCTATACTTCCTTTCCAATCTTCTTTCTTCCTTCTATACTTCCTTTCCAATCTTCTTTCTCTCTTCTATACTTCCTTTCCAATCTTCTTTCTCTCTTATATACTTCCTTTCCAATCTTCTTTCTTTCTTCTATACTTCCTTTCCAATCTTCTTTCTCTCTTCTATACTTCCTTTCCAATCTTCTTTCTTTCTTCTATACTTCTTTTCCAATCTTCTTTCTCTCTTCTATACTTCCTTTCCAATCTTCTTTCTCTCTTCTATACTTCCTTTCCAATCTTCTTCCTTTCTTCTATACTTCCTTTCCAATCTTCTTCCTCTCTTCTATACTTCCTTTCCAATCTTCTTTCTCTCTTCTATACTTCCTTTCCAACATTCTTTCTTTCTTCTATACTTCCTTTCCAATCTTCTTCCTCTCTTCTATACTTCCTTTCCAATATTCTTTCTCTCTTCTATACTTCCTTTCCAAAATTCTTTCTCTCTTCTATACTTCCTTTCCAATCTTCTTTCTTTCTTCTATACTTCCTTTCCAATGTTCATTCTCTCTTCTATACTTCCTTTCCAATCTTCTTTCTTTCTTCTATACTTCCTTTCCAATCTTTTTTCTCTCTTCTATACTTCCTTTCCAATCTTCTTTCTCTCTTCTATACTTCCTTTCCAATCTTCTTCCTTTCTTCTATACTTCCTTTCCAATCTTCTTCCTCTGTTCTATACTTCCTTTCCAATCTTCTTTCTCTCTTCTATACTTCCTTTCCAACATTCTTTCTTTCTTCTATACTTCCTTTCCAATCTTCTTCCTCTCTTCTATACTTCCTTTCCAATCTTCTTTCTCTCTTCTATACTTCCTTTCCAACATTCTTTCTTTCTTCTATACTTCCTTTCCAATCTTCTTCCTCTCTTCTATACTTCCTTTCCAATATTCTTTCTCTCTTCTATACTTCCTTTCCAATATTCTTTCTCTCTTCTATACTTCCTTTCCAATATTCTTTCTCTCTTCTATACTTCCTTTCCAATCTTCTTTCTCTCTTCTATACTTACTTTCCAAAATTCTTTCTCTCTTCTATACTTCTTTTCCAATCTTCTTCCTCTCTTCTATACTTCCTTTCCAATCTTCTTCCTCTCTTCTATACTTCCTTTCCAATCTTCTTTCTCTCTTCTATACTTCCTTTCCAATCTTCTTTCTCTCTTCTATACTTCCTTTCCAATATTCTTTCTCTCTTCTATACTTCCTTTCCAATATTCTTTCTCTCTTCTATACTTCCTTTCCAACATTCTTTCTTCTATACTTCCTTTCCAATCTTCTTTCTCTCTTCTATACTTCCTTTCCAATATTCTTTCTCTCTTCTATACTTCGTTTCCAATCTTCTTTCTGTCTTCTATACTTCCTTTCCAATCTTCTTTCTCTCTTCTATACTTCCTTTCCAATATTCTTTCTCTCTTCTATACTTCCTTTCCAATCTTCTTTCTCTCTTCTATACTTCCTTTCCAATCTTCTTTATCTCTTCTATACTTCCTTTCCAATCTTCTTTCTCTCTTCTATACTTCCTTTCCAATCTTCTTCCTCTCTTCTATACTTCCTTTCCAATCTTCTTTCTCTCTTCTATACTTCCTTTCCAATCTTCTTTCTCTCTTCTATACTTCCTTTCCAATCTTCTTTCTCCCTTCTATACTTCCTTTCCAATCTTCTTTCTCTCTTCTATACTTCCTTTCCAATCTTCTTTCTCTCTTCTATACTTCCTTTCCAATATTCTTTCTCTCTTCTATACTTCCTTTCCAATATTCTTTCTCTCTTCTATACTTCCTTTCCAATATTCTTTCTCTCTTCTATACTTCCTTTCCAATCTTCTTTCTCTCTTCTATACTTCCTTTCCAATCTTCTTCCTCTCTTCTATACTTCCTTTCCAATCTTCTTTCTCTCTTCTATACTTCTTTTCCAATCTTCTTTCTCTCTTCTATACTTCCTTTCCAATCTTCTTCCTCTCTTCTATACTTCCTTTCCAATATTCTTTCTCTCTTCTATACTGCCTTTCCAATCTTCTTTCTCTCTTCTATACTTCCTTTCCAACATTCTTTCTTCTATACTTCCTTTCCAATCTTCTTTCTCTCTTCTATACTTCCTTTCCAATCTTCTTTCTGTCTTCTATGCTTCCTTTCCAACATTCTTTCTTTCTTCTATACTTCCTTTCCAATCTTCTTTCTCTCTTCTATACTTCCTTTCCAATCTTCTTTCTCTCTTTTATGCTTCCTTTCCAATCTTCTTCCTCTCTTCTATACTTCCTTTCCTATCTTCTTTCTCTCTTCTGTACTTCCTTTCCAAAATTCTTTCTCTCTTCTATACTTCCTTTCCAATCTTCTTTCTCTCTTCTATACTTCCTTTCTAATATTCTTTCTCTCTTCTATACTCCCTTTCCAATCTTCTTTCTTCCCTATCTCTTTCTTCATTCTCCCTATCTATTCGAACCTAGGAACTACAGATTATGAATAGATACTTAGTTCGAGTAGATATTATTTAGTTCGAGTAGATATTTTATATCTACTCGAACCTGGGAACTACAGATTACGAACCTGGTGCGCTACCGACTGACCCCCCCCCCCCCAAGTACGGTTTGACAATATTGGCCATGTGTTATTTGAACAGGAGAAGAAAGCAAGAAGAAGATGTCAACAGTGCAAAAGCAATGAATATATATGTGTAAAAGTGTCAAGTTCATCTTCATGCAGACTGCTTCAGACAAAAGTATTCATGCTCTGATAATCCCAAAGTTGCGTATGCGCAACATATTTCTGTGGCTTCTGTGATCACGAATATTTTTTATCGCAACTGCTTATTTACATGTATTTTTGGTCTATAATAAATGTACTATCTTAAAAATATTATAATATCTACCTTTGGGAATTAATGTGTTAATCTCAAGCCGCATATCTCCTGTATCTGTTACATAGCTCCCAAGATAATTAATCTGTTACACCTGCTCAAGACTGCAATCATTCCGATTAACTGAAACCAACTACAAAATAATTCTGCATTTATATCTTAACAAAACAGTTGCGTTTAGCAATTACCGATTATCTTTTAAAGCAAAAAATTGGCGTTTTCCCACCCACACTGGGAGGTAAGGAGCAGCTCATTATTGCCAACGCAAAACTCGTGAATTTTGCATTCCACCATCATATTTTTAAATTTCCAGCATAATTGTATCGTCTGAAATATTCGTTTAATTTCGCAATATTTAAAATTTCCCACCTCTTGAGGGCGCAATTTAACCCTTTCACTCCTCCAACCAATGCTACCATTCTACCTGTAGTTTGGAACTTCTCCTTCACTATCTCCTACATGTAGTTTAGCACTACCTCTTCACTACCTCTTACCTGTAGTTTGGGACTATTCCTTCACTACTTCCTACCTGTAGTTTGGGACTACTCCTTCACTATCTCCTACATGTAGTTTGGGACTACTCTTTCACTATCTCCTACCTGTAGTTTGGGGCTATTCCTTCACTATCTCCTACCTGTAGTTTGGGACTACTCCTTCATTATCTCCTACATGTAGTTTGGGACAATTCCTTCACTATCTCCTACCTGTAGTTTGGGACTACTCCTTCACTATCTCCTACATGTAGTTTGTGACTACTCTTTCACTATCTCCTACCTGTAGTTTGGGACTACTCCTTCACTATCTCCTACCTGTAGTTTGGGACTACTCCTTCACTATCTCCTACATGTAGTTTAGGACTATTCCTTCACTATCTCCTACCTGTAGTTTAGGACTACTCCTTCACTATCTCCTACCTGTAGTTTGGGACTACTACTTCACTATCTCCTACATGTAGTTTGGGACTACTCCTTCACTATCTCCTACCTGTAGTTTGGGACTATTCCTTCACTATCTCCTACCTGTAGTTTGGGACTACTCCTTCACTATCTCCTACATGTAGTTTGGGACTACTCCTTCACTATCTCCTACCTGTAGTTTGGGACTATTCCTTCACTATCTCCTACCTGTAGTTTGGGACTACTCCTTCACTATCTCCTACATGTAGTTTGGGACTATTCCTTCACTATCTCCTACCTGTAGTTTGGGACTACTCCTTCACTATCTCCTACCTATAGTTTGGGACTATTCCTTCATTATCTCCTACCTGTAGTTTGGGACTACCCCTTCACTATCTCCTACCTGTAGTTTGGGACTATTCCTTCACTATCTCCTACCTGTAGTTTGGGACTACTCCTTCACTATCTCCTACCTGTAGTTTGGGACTATTCCTTCACTATCTCCTACCTGTAGTTTGGAACTACTCCTTCACTATCTCCTACCTGTAGTTTGGGACTACTCCTTCACTATCTCCTACCTGTAGTTTGGGACAATTCCTTCACTATCTTCTACCTGTAGTTTGGGACTACTCCTTCACTATCTCCTACCTGTAGTTTGGGACTACTCCTTCACTATCTCCTACATGTAGTTTGGGACTACTCCTTCACTATATCCTACCTATAGTTTGGGACTATTCCTTCACTATCTCCTACCTGTAATTTGGGACTACTCGTTCACTACCTCCTACCTTTAATTTTGGCCGGTATGGTAGTGAAAGTGTTAAACGTTTGAGAGAATCGGAAAACTCAAATCGTAATATTACATCAATAGCTATCCCCAAAAATAATTTTGAATTTATCTCTAAAACAAGTAAGTTGAATGCCTATTAAAGTCAGACAGATGACAAAGTGTAAACGTATATCTATTAAAGTCAGACAGATGACAAAGTGTAAACGAGATAACGTTTACACTTTGTCATTTTTGTCATTACACTTTGGTTAAACGAGATAAAAGGAGAAGAAGAAAGAAGAGGCAGAAAAAGAAGAAGAGTCGGAAAATAACATCAGGAATTAAAAACGAAAGAAATGATGTGATATATTTAATATTAAAGGAGTGATAAAATCGAACTTACGGCACTGGAATATATTTTATTTTTTCTCCTCCTCCTCCACCACCTCCTCCGCCACCGCCTCCAGTGCTCCCTCCATTCCCTCCACCATTACTGCTGCCTCCTCCTCCTCCACCTCCCCCTCCGTCTTTGGTAAAAACTGGTAGAGGAATAGGAATGGGAATAATCGCCGTCATTCCCTTTGCCTTGAGACCGAGGCTGACTCCTTTGCTGTGCCAAGAATCCCAGTCTCCTCCTCCGTATCCACCTCCACCTCCTCCTCCTTTCATCATAGATTTCAACATGGCCTCTGCCATCATCTTGTAGAAGCCTCCTTGGATAGGAGTGATGAGAGTAGTGACGAAAACCAGCGCCAAAACAGCAGGGAGTCCTCCCTTATGGATCATCGATTCCCTGATACAAGATTTCTGAAATGTAAAATATACCAATAATTTACCATCTAAATATGGTATAATTATAAATAAACTTTAATATAATTATTACTAAAAAAAGTACACCAGTAGTAATAATACAAATAGATGTATAAAATGTTCCTAGATCACATCTATTTTTTTTAGCAAAGTCGGCCCTTAATAATGAAAAATTTCTTCAGTTGCAAATTGGTAATTTATATGTTTCTAAATTAAATAAAGAAAAGCTAAAGGAGAGCTTTATACATCACTTCCAAATCATCGCTGAAAGAAAGATCAATCATCGACAATTAGCAGAGAACAAGATCCTTCCATTAAGTGATCTGCACCTTTCAAGGAGAGATTTTGTGTGCATCACCAGACTCAGAACAGGTGCATCACTCTTGAATGACTCACTTTTCAAGATGAGAAAAGTTCTTTCCCCCAATTGCCAGACGTGTTGGGTTGGGTTGTTTTACCTCTGAGCGGCACTTTTTTGCACACCATGGGCTAAATGGACAGGTCACATGAACCCCGAAGGCTCAGAGAAGGTTGGGGGAGAGGACCCACTGGAACAGCTGTTGGGAGACATATGGTAGCCTCCCGTCAAGGCCATCCAGCGTGTTCTTTAACGTGCACAGGGTATGGCTCTCCCGCACACGGGGCCACGGCTTAACGTCCCATCCCACGGGCGGCGGCCTTTCCAAGCCCATCGGTGTCCCCTACTGACCGTGGGCAGGGCGAGGGAATTTTGCGGAGAAAAATCTCAACGCTGACCCAACTGGGACTCGAACCTGGGAACTACAGATTACGAGTCTGGCGCGCTACCGACTAAGCCACCCACGCCCCTGCCAGACGTGCAACGTAAAGGAAACGGTGATTCATGTTTTGCTGAATTGTACTGCTCACTCGATCCAGAGAAACAACTTAATAGCAAGATTACAAAGAGAAAACATCTTTGAACTAAGTCTGCACTGTTTACTTGGACAAGAGGATCTGACTAAGCGCAAAGTTTGCTACAATGAAACAATCAAATTTTTGAATGATGCGAATCTTTTCCATAGGATTTAAGAATGTTTTTTTTGCGAGGTTTTGTAACATAAATGTCATCAGCTTCTTTGCATTATCCAACCCTGCCATCTGGAGGAGAGGGTCGAAAGACTCGAACATTTCCAGAGGAAACATTTATTTTGTTTGATGATGATGACAGGAATACTAATGGGCTCATAACTTGGACCACCGGCCTTCTGTTGTAAGAGGTTACAAGCATGGAGCTCTACCGAATCAACCGCAAAATTCCCCGCCCTTCCCACGGTCAGTAGGGGGCACCGATGGGCATGAAAAGGTCACCGTCCGTCTGATGCGGCTTGAGATGGATGGTGGCCTTTTCATGCCCATCGGTTTCAGAACACGTTGGATGGCCTTGACGGGAGGCTACTATCTGTCTCCCAACAACTTTTCCAGTGAGTCTCCTCCCCCAACCATCTCTGAGCCTTCGGAGTCCTTGTGACCTGGCCATTTAATCCATGGTGTGCAAAAAAGTGCCGCTCAGAGGTTGGGTTGGGTGGGTTGTTTTACCTCTTAGCGGCACTTTTTTGCACACTATGGGCTAAATGGCCAGGTCACAAGGACCCCGAAGGCTCAGAGAAGGTTGGGGGAGGGGACCCACTGGAACAGCTGTTAGGAGACAGATGGTAGACTCCCGTCAAGGCCATTCAGCGTGTTCTTTAACGTGCACAGGGTATGGCTCTCCCGCACACGGGGCCAAGGCTTAACGTCCCATCCGACGGACGGCGGCATTTCCAAGCCCATCGGTGTCCCCTGCTGACAGTGGGCAGGGCGGGGAATTTTGCGGAGATAAATCTCAACACTGACCCAGCTGGGACTCGAACCGCTCAGAGGTAAAACAACTCAAGGTTTAAAGCCACGTTATGGGAAGAACGGCTTTCAGAACCTGAAAAGGCCTTACTTATTGGCAATAGAAAACCACAAAACTAACTAACTTTATAACAGCAACAATAATTTACTGCTCTCAAAATTTCCAAATCTGAAGATAGCCAACGGATTCCATAAAGAAACAAGATATTTCCATGTATACCTACATGAACTTGGAACGGCGCAATCAATCCGACGTCTCTTCGTTTTTCTTAAAACTGTTCATACAAATACACATTAAACAAACCGTCACTTATATATATAAAGTCTGCCACCATCGATAATAAGAATGTTCGACGTCTTTCCGTGCTAAAGATGCCCCAGTTTCTTCCCATCTGCCACTCTCTGATACACCCGAGCGACAGAAGGTCACGGTCAGACGGCCTTAGTCTCGGTCTGCTTATAACAAGGCTCCCAGCTCTATGTTATTAGCGGTAGTTTTGTCCCTTCTTTGCAAAGAGGAAAAACTTTCGCAGCACTTTATTACTTACAAGGAAAACAGCACGGAACAGTGAGAATGAAAATGCTGCTCATAACTGCTAAGCCTACTTTTCTCTATTATTTTAACACTTAGTCCATTTTTCCTCTAAAATACTAGGACTAATTTTCTCCCTTTATTGGTTTACTCATGCAATGGCCATTAGGATCTTTCTGTTATGGGTTTTTTATACGTTTTTTTGAGACGGTAAAATTGTCAGTATGCTAAGTTGATCTTGTTTTTTTGTGAAAGCACTAAAGGGAACCATCTGTAAATTGGCGCGATAAGATTAGTAGGGGGGGTTTTACCCTTGAGTGATTTTTTTTTTTTGCATGCAATCGAATAAATGGTCGATAACCCCAAAGGCTCAGATCTGGGTTCGGTTGTTTTACCTCTGAGCGGCACTTTTTTGCACATCATGGGCTAAATTGCCAGGTCACATTGACCCCGAAGGCTCAGAGAAGGTTGGGGGAGGGGACCCACTGGAACAGCTGTTGGGAGACAGATGGTAGCCTCCCGTCAAGGCCATCCAGCGTGTTCTTTAACGTGCACAGGGTATGGCTCTCCCGCACACGGGGCCACGGCTTAACGTCCCATCCGACGGACGGCGGCCTTTCCAAGCCCATCGGTGTCCCCTACTGACCGTGGGCAGGGCGGGGAATTATAGCGGAGATAAATCTCAACGCTGACCCAGCTGGGACTCGAACCTGGGAACTACAGATTACGAGCCTGGCGCTACCGACTGAGCCACCCCCGCCCCGCTCAGATCTGGAGAAAAGGATTCAGTGGTCAGGTTCTCGTCAAGGCCATCAAGAGTGTTATTTGACGTGCATAATGTACAGTCGCTCAAAAAAATATCCGAACACTACGTTGATTACAGAATTCAGAAAAAATATCTGGCAACGATTTTTTTAGAAATTAGTCATCTGGCAACCTTCGTGTCACGTGATTACAGAATTCAGGAAAAATATCTGGAGCGTGTACAGCAACTGTACACGCTCCAGTTACCGTTCACAACAAACTGGAGCGTGTGCAGTTACTGCACACGCTCCAGTTTGCTGTGAACGGTAACTGCACACGCTCGATATTTCCGTGAGTGAGCCCACACGATCTAGTATCAAAATAATATGACCACCTACAGTCGCTCAAAAAAATATCCGAACACTATGGTTGATTACAGAATTCAGAAAAAATATCTGGCAACGATTTCTAAAAAAATCGTTGCCAGATATTTTTCTTGAATTCTGTAATAAACCATAGTTCGGATATTTTTTGAGCGACTGTACAGCGTCTTGAACACGGATTAAGTGGGTTGTTTTACTTCTGAGCGGCACTTTTTGAACACAATGGCCAGGTCACGAGGACCCCGAAGGCTCACAGAAGGTTGGGGGAGGGGGCTACTGAAACAGTTGTTGGGAGACGGATGGTAGCGTCCCGTCAAGGTCATCCAGCGTGTTCTTTAGCGTGCACAGGGTATGGCTCTCTCGCACACGGAGCCACGGCTTAACGTCCCATCCGACGGATGGCGGCCTTTCAAAGGTCTATCGGTGACCCTTACTGACCGTGGACAGCGCAGGGAGTTTTGCGGAGAAAAATCTCAACGCTGACTCAGCTGAGACTCGAACCTGGGAACTGAAGATTACGAGCCTGGCGCGCTACCGATTGGCGAACTACTTCCTCTTAAACACGGAGGCACGGCTTAAATTCTCATCCGACGTATGGCGGTCATTACACGATCGTTACAATATCGATACAAAATCATCGTTACAAGGTTGTTGCAAGATTAATTCGGTTGTTTTACCTCTGAGCGTGGGGTGGGAGTGGCTCACTCGGTAGCGCGCCAGGTTCGTAATCTATAATTCCCAGGTTCCAGTCCCAGGTGGGTCAGCGATGAGATTTATCTCCACAAAACTCCCCGCCCTGCCCACGGACAGAAGATGAAACCGATGGGATTGGAAAGGCGCCGTCCGTTGGATGGAACGTTAAGTCATGGTCCCGTGTGAGGGAGAGCCATACCCTGTGCACGTTAAAGAACACACTGGATGGCCTTGACGGGAGGCTACCATCTGTCTCCCAACAGTTGTTCCAATGGGTCCCCTCCCCCAACCTTCTCTGAGCCTTCGGGGTCCTTGTAACCTGGCCATTTAGCCCATGGTGTGCAAAAAAGTGCCGCTCAGAGGTAAAACAACCCAACGTTAAAGAACACGCTGGATGGCCTTGACGGGAGGCTACCATCTGTCTACCAACAGCTATTCCAGTGGGGCCCCTCCCCCAACCTTCTCTGAGCCTTCGGGGTCCTTGTGAACTGGCCATTTAGATAATTATGAACAAAAAAAAGTGAGGTAAAACATCCCAACAGCCCAACGTTTTCTTATGAGTTTCTCCTATGCCACACATTGTTGCATTAAAAATCGAGTCCCTATCTATGATAGAAGCGAAGTTCAACACTACTATTATTGTTGCACTTCAGGAATTTTGAATTTTAACGAAAACGTTGCTACTATTAAAATGTTTTTACATTCATATAAAGGAAACATTTCTGAAGAAATTACTTTATTTAATGCTTAATATTGTGTAATTGCTGTAAAGTTGGTTTCCCACTTTGGCACATTATGGGTTAACTTGTTATTGTAATATAATAATTGTTTCTAAAAAACTCTTTCATAAATAAGGGTTGGGTTGTTTTACCTCTGAGCGGCAATTTTTTGCACACAATGGGCTAAATTGCCAGGTCACATGGACCCCGAAGGCTCAGAGAAGGTTGGGGGAGGGGCCCTACTGGAATAGCTGTTGGTAGACAGATGGTAGCCTCCCGTCAAGGCCATCCAGCGTGTTCTTTAACGTTGGGTAGTTTTACCTCTGAGCGGCACTTTTTTGCACACAATGGGCTAAATGGCCAGGTCACATGGACCCCGAAGGCTCAGAGAATGTTGGGGGAGGGGACCCACTGGAACAGCTGTTGGTAGACAGATGGTAGCCTTCCGTCAAGGCCATCCATCGTGTTCTTTAACGTGCACAGGGCATGGCTCTCCCGCACACGGGGTCACGGCTTAACGTCCCATCCGACGGACGGCGGTCTATCCAAGCCCATCTGTGTCCTCTACTGACCGTGAGCAGGGCGAGGAATTTTGCGGAGATAAATCTCAACGCTGACCCAGCTGGGACTCGAACCTGCGAACTACAGATTACGAGCCTGGCGCGCTACCGACTGAGCCACCCCCGCCCCCCACCATAAATAAGGTAATTTGGTTTTATTTCAATTGCTACTTGCTCACGCTCATTGTTGTTGCAAGTTCAGTTGGGTTGTTTTACCTCTGAGCGGCACTTTTTTTCACACCATGGGCTAAATGGCCCAGGTCACATGGACCGAAGGCTCAGAGAAGGTTGGGGGAGGGGAACCATAGGAACAGCTGTTGGGAGACAGATGGTAGTCTCCCGTCAAGGCCATCCAGTGTGTTCTTTAACGTACACAGTGTATGGTTTAACGTACACAGTGTATATAACGTACACAGTATAAGTAACCATCCAGTGTGTAACTTAAGGTACAGAGGGTATGGCTCTCCCACACATGGGACCACGGCTTAACGTTCCATCCGACGGACAGCAGCCTTTCCAAGTTCATTGGTGTCCCCTACTGGCCGTAGAGAGGGCGGGAAATTTTGCGGATATAAATCTCAATGCTGACCCAGCTGGGACTCGAACATGGAAACTACAGATTACGAGACTGGCGCGCTACCGACTCAGCAACCCCGTCCCTTCAAGTTCAGTAATGCTATGCATTTTAAAAGGAGCAATTTGGGAGAAAGATCTACTTTGCTGAAGTTCGATTGAATTATTTTACCTCTGAGCAGCGCTTTCTGCACACAAGGGGTTAAAAGAGCCAACGACCCTAACGGCTCTGAGTTAGGACAGTAAATAAATAAATACGCCTTCAAGCAGCTGCTTGCCACAGAGATCTTACAGAATCTTGTCATTATATACTCCATAGAAAAAGTGTGTGAGGAAGGCGATACCTCAGCAGAAAAACAGCACAAACATCCTTGCCTTACCCGGGTCTCGACCCGGGTCCCTTTGATCAACAGCCAATTACGCTATCAACTTGGCCACGGGACAGTACACTAGTGCAAAAGTTACTTTAAATACACAGAGTTGTTACTAGAATTCTATTTCTTAAAGCGCAACTGATAGTTGTCTATTTTATAAAATGTGATAGCAAATTTTAAAACATTCATAAATATCTTAGTAAACTCAAAATAACTACATTTTATTTTGCACAGTTTAAAAACAAATAACTAGTAGTAAAAATTTAGATAAATTAATTACTTAAAATCTTTACGGATGTTTAATTCTTCTACTTCATTCCGTTTTATTGTAGGGGAGGGGGTGGCACAGTTGGTAGTGCGCCAGGCTCGTAATCTGCAGTTCCCAGGTTCGAGTCCCAGCTGGGTCAGCGTTGAGATTTATCTCCGCAAATTCCCCGCCCTGCCCACTGTCAGTAGGGGACACCGAAGGGCTTGGAAAGGCCGCCGTCCGTCGAATGGGACGTTAAGCCGTGGCCCCGTGTGCGGGAGTGTCACACCCTGTGCACGTTAAAGAACACACTGGATGGTCTTGACGGGAGGCTACCATCTGTCTCCCAACAGCTGTTCCAGTGGGTCCTCTCCCTCAACCTTCTCTGAGCCTTCGGGATCCTTGTGATCTGCCCATTTATCCCATGGTGTGCAAAAAAAGTGCCGCTCAGAGGTAAAAAAAACCAACTCTTGTATTGTTCAAAGGCAGTCCTGACCCGATGTATCTAGATGTTCTTCTCAGAATTGAGAAGGAAAACCAAAACCATTATCAAATATTAAGAGACGAACCATAGCTTAACGTTCCATTCGAAGGACGGCGACCTTCCACTGATATCTCTTTTCTCCCCAAGGCCAAGCGCCACCCTCTTTGTTAAAAGGATGAGGAAGCGGTTATTCCTAGAATGACGTAAATACAAATACTTTCTGTGTATTTTCGGTGTTGTGATGCTCAGCAGACTGACGGAGGTTTTCCCTTTGCAATCTCTTCCCACAGTCTCTTTTCCTACATTCCCTTCAGTGACGAATCTCGCAGCTTGACTAACCATGCAGATTACTAAACAGGTGGTCAATTCGTGATTGCATGCATCTTGTGAAAGGTTTCGATAATAACAGACATAACGAAAATGGGACGTTCCACTGGAAATGCCGCGCTATTAACAAATGGACCTTGTTATTTCGTCACTTAGCGGTTAGTAATTTTTTTTTTTCTCTGACGGAGTTCAAAAGAAAGGACTAGATTCAAGAGAAAAGATATCCTGCGTGCCAAAATTATTGTGAGTTGGGTTGGGTTGTTTTACCTCTGAGCGGCAATTTTTTGCACACCATGGGCTAAATGGCCAGGTCACATGGACCCCGAAGGCTCAGAGAAGGTTGGGGGAGGGGACCCACTGGAACAGCTGTTGGGAGACAGATGGTAGCCTCCCGTCAAGGCCATCCAGCACGTTCTTTAACGTTGAATTGTTTTACCTCTGAGCGGCAATTTTTTGCACACTATGGGCTAAATGGCCAGGTCACATGGACCCCGAAGGCTCAGAGAAGGTTGGGGAAGGGGACCCACTGGAACAGCTGTTGGGAGACAGATGGTAGCCTCCCGTCAAGGCCATCCAGCATGTTCTTTAACGTTGAATTGTTTTACCTCTGAGCGGCACTTTTTTGCACACTATGGGCTAAATGGCCAGGTCACATGGACCCCGAAGGCTCAGAGAAGGTTGGGGAAGGGGACCCACTGGAACAGCTGTTGGGAGACAGATGGTAGCCTCCCGTCAAGGCCATCCAGCATGTTCTTTAACGTTGAATTGTTTTACCTCTGAGCGGCAATTTTTTGCACACTATGGGCTAAATGGCCAGGTCACATGGACCCCGAAGGCTCAGAGAAGTTGGGGAAGGGGACCCACTGGAACAGCTGTTGGGAGACAGATGGTAGCCTCCCGTCAAGGCCATCCAGCATGTTCTTTAACGTTGAATTGTTTTACCTCTGAGCGGCACTTTTTTGCACACCATGGGCTAAATGGCCAGGTCACATGGACCCCGAAGGCTCAGAGAAGGTTGGGGAAGGGGACCCACTGGAGCAGCTGTTGGGAGACAGATGGTAGCCTCCCGTCAAGGCCATCCAGTGTGTTCTTTAACGTGCACAGAGTATGGCTCTCCCGCATACGGGGCCACGGCTTAACGTCCCATCCGACGGACGGCGGCCTTTCCAAGCCCATCGGTGTCCCCTACTGACCGTGGGCAGGGCGGGGAATTTTGCGGAGATAAATATCAACGCTGACCCAGCTGGGACTCGAACATGGGAACTACAGATTACGAGTCTGGCGCGCTACCGACTGAGCCACCCCCGACCCCATTTTTGTGAGAACCCACTTAATACTCTGTGGTATGTATCACGGTATAGTTCACAAACTCAAATTTTCAAATTGTCTCAACATAGTTCGCGTTTAGTTAGGTTGGGTTATTTTACATCTGAGCGGCACTTTTTTGCAAATCATGGGCTAAATGGCCAGGTCATACGGACCCCGAAGGCTCAGAGAAGGTTGGGGGAGGGACACTGGAACAGCTTTTGGGAGACAGATGGTAGCCTCCCGTCAAGGCCATCCAGCGTGTTTCTTAACGTGCACAGGGTATGGCTCTCCCACACACGGGACAACGGCTTAACGTTCCATCCGACGGGTTGGGTTGTTTTACCTCTGAGCGGCACTTTTTGGTACACAATGGGCTAAATGACCACTTTACAAAGACCCCGAAGGCTCAGAGAAGGTTGGGGGTGGGGACCCATAGGAACAGCTGTGGAAGACAGATGGTTGCCTCCCATCTATAGCTATAGACGGCAGGATATTCCCGTCTATAGCCTCCGGTATAGCTATCCCGCACACGGACCACGGCCTAACGTTCCATCCGACGGACGGCAGTCTTTCTAAGCCCATCGGTGTACCCTACTTACCGAAGGCAGATCGGGGAGTTTTGCGGAGCTAAATCTTAACGCTATCCCAGCTGAGACTCGAACCTGGGAAATGAAGATTAAGAGCCAGGCTACTACTATCCACTGAACCATCCCCACCCCAGTTCGCATTGAAATGGGGTGGGGATGGTTCTTGCGAAAAAAGTCAAGGAACTTAAGATCTCCACATATGACTCTATTAACAAAGATCTCCCTAAAATAAATAGGAAATTCATTCTTCATTGAGAGTTCTATTAACAAAGTTTTCGATAAAAAAGACAAGAAATTTCGGATCTTCACAAATGACTCCAACAAAAATCTCGCTAAAATGACAAGGAGCTGCAGATCTTCACAGATGACTCCAACAAAGATCTCGCTAAAATGACAAGGAGCTGCAGATCTTCACAGATGACTCCAACAAAGATCTCGTTAAAATGACAAGGAACTCCAATCTTCATTGAGGGTTCTATTAACAAAGTTTTCGCTAAAAAGACAAGGAACTTCTGATATTCACAGATGATGCTATTAACAAAGATCTCGTTAAAATGACAAGGAGCTGCAGATCTCCACAGATGACTCCAACAAAGATCTCGCTAAAAAGACAAGGAACTTCAGATATTCACAGATGATGTTATTAGCAAAGATCTCGCTAAAATGACAAGGAACTGCAGATCTTCACAGATGACTCTATTAACAAAGATCTCGTTAAAATGACAAGCAACTTCAATCTTCATTGAGGGTTCTATTAACAAAGTCCTCGTTAAAATTACAAGGAATCTCAATTTCCATTGAGGGTTCTATTAACAAAGATCTCGCTAAAATAACAAGGAGCTGCAGATCTTCACCGATGAATCTATTAACAAAGATCTCGCTAAACTCTACTACAATATAGTTATTCCAGATAAGACAATACTATCGAAATGAAACTGTCCAATATTGTCTTCGGCACAAACAGTGAAGTGATGGGGCGGAGTGGCTCAGTCGGTATCGCTCCAGCCTCGTAATCTGTAGTTCCCAGGTTCGAGTCCCAGCTGGGTCAGCGTTGAGATTTATCTCCGCAAAATTTCCCCACCCTGCCCACGGTCAGTAGGGGACACCGATGGGCTTGGAAAGGCCGCCGTCCGTCGGATGGGACGTTAAGCCGTGGCCCCGTGTGCTGGAGAGCAACACTCTGTGCACGTTAAAGAACACGCTGGATGGCCTTGACGGGAGGCTACCATCTGTCTCCCAACAGCTGTTCCAGTGGGTCCCCTCCCCCAACCTTCTCTGAGCCTTCGGCTTCCATGTGACCTGGCCATTTAGCCCATGGTGTGCAAAAAAGTGCCGCTCAGAGGTAAAACAACACAACGTTAAAGAACACGCTGGATGGCCTTGACGGGAGGCTACCATCTGTCTCCCAACAGCTGTTCCAATGGGTCCCCTCCCCCAACCTTCTCTGAGCCTTCGGCTTCCATGTGACCTGGCCATTTAGCCCATGGTGTGCAAAAAAGTGCCGCTCAGAGGTAAAACAACACAACGTTAAAGAACACGCTGGATGGCCTTGACGGGAGGCTACCATCTGTCTCCCAACAGCTGTTCCAGTGGGTCCCCTCCCCCAACCTTCTCTGAGCCTTCGGGGTCCATGTGACCTGGCCATTTAGCCCATGGTGTGCAAAAAAGTGCCGCTCAGAGGTAAAACAACCCAACCCAAGTGAAGTGATAACTATAACTAGAAGAACGCCTATCCCTCTGGTGCATATGGAAATCTCGTTTTCAAAGAGAAGGATGTTTTTCGTTTACCTATTTTTTCACTCTTAAAAGTTTTGATTTGAGCCAATGGATGACAGGGAAAATGCGAAGAGTAATATTGTATTAGTAATTATAAAACATAAAAAGTGTTTACTTTAATTTTTTTAATTTAAAAAATTTGTTTTCTCACATCTTTCTGAGAAAAGGGAGTTGATTATAGCTGATTATTGATTTGAAATTTCTACCATAAACATTTTTTTCGCCATTTCCATATTTAATGATCTCTAGCGATATAAATTAAAATTTTCCGTGAAAAATGTGAGTTATAATATTCCATTACCACCAATCCAACTAAGAGTTTTCCAATTGTCTCTTCAAACAAGGTTCGAGTTCCAGCTGGGTCAGCGTTGAGATTTATCTCCGCAAAATTCTCCGCCCTGCCCACGGTTAGTAGGGGACACCGATGGGCTTGGAAAGGCCGTCGTCCGTCGGATGGGACGTTAAGCCGTGGCCCCGTGTGAGGGAGAACCATACCCTGTGCACGTTAAAGAACACGCTGGATGGCCTTGACGGGAGGCTACCATCTGTCTCCCAACAGCTGTTCCAGTGGGTCCCCTCCCCCAACCTTCTCTGAGCCTTCGGGGTCCATGTGACCTGGCCATTTAGCCCATGGTGTGCAAAAAAGTGCCGCTCAGAGGTAAAACAACTGAACCCAACTTTTCCTTCAAACTTTCCCAACAGCTTTCCCAACAAAAGCCTTTCGTTCCTCTGGTCCGGAAATTCGTAGAAAATTCTTATGTTTCTTTCTATTATTATCAGTGGTGTATTTTGATACTAATGCTTATTTATAAATATACTTTATTTTGAAGAAAAAAATTCTTCGTATTTATTAGCATTATGATAATTATTAATCGATCCAAATATTTCTTCTTCTGAATAAGATATATTTATAAATAAATATTAATAAAAATATTACTATAAAAGCACACAAATAATAATATTAGGAATAATTCAATAAGAATTACAGGACTAACTACGGTGACGTCATAATTCTCTCCACTGGGTTGGGTTGTTTTACCTCTGAGCGGCACTTTTTTTGCACACCGTGGGCTAAATGGCAAGGTCACAAGGTCCCCGAAGGACATGGAGAAGGTTGGGGACTTACTGGAACAGCTATTGTGAGACGGATGGTAGCCGCCCGTCAAGGCCATCCAGCATGTTCCTTAACATGCACAGGGTATAGCTCTCTCCCGCACACGGGGCCACGGCTTAACGTCCCATCCGATGGACGGCGGCCTTTCCAAGTCCATCGGTGTCCCCTACTGACCGTAGGCAGGGCGGGGAGTTTTGCGGAGATAAGTCTCAACGCTGACCCAGCTGGGACTCGAACTGGGAACTGCAGATTGCGAGACTGGCGCGCTACCGACTGAGCCACCCCCGCCTCACACTCCACTGGCATTCTGCTGTAGAAGATGTTGGGTTGTGTTGGGTTGTTTTACCTCTGAGCGGCACTTTTTTGCACACCACGGGCTAAATGGCCAGGTCACAAGGACCCCGAAGGTTCAGAGAAGGTTGGGGGAGGGGACCCACTGGAACAGCTGTTGGGAGACAGATGGTAGCCTCCCGTCAAGGCAATCCAGCGTGTTCTTTAGCGTGCACAGGGTATGGCTCTCCCGCACACGGGGCCACGGGTTAACGTCCCATCCGACGGACGGCGGCCTTTCCAAGCCCGTCGGTGTCCCCTACTGACCGTGGACAGGGCGGAGAATTTTGCGGAGATAAATCTCAACGCTGACCCAGCTGGGACTCGAACCTGCGAACTACAGATTACGAGCCTGGCGCGCTACCGACTGAACCACCCCCGCCCCTAGAAAATGTTGGGTCAACTCATTGTTGCCATCGAAAATTTCGAATTTCTGGCATAACTACATCGTTTGCAACATTTCGTTTTGAACTTTTACATTTTTAACATTTTTCTATGTTGGAGGACGCAATTATAACTTTTGAGAAATTCTGAAACTGCAAATAGTAAAATTTCATCACTGCCCATCTAACACAAAAAGAATATTTATATCTATAAAGAAAGAAATTCGATGTCTGCAGACGGGTAGAAAAATAGATAGATGACAAAAGGAAAGTATTATCTCCTCTTTATTTTTAAAACGAGATGAAAAAAAATTTGCAGAATTTTTTTAAGAAATAAACTCTGATGCATGGTAACTATAACTTTCTGAAGACTTTTTTAATAACAATTTGCTATGCTGAATTTCGTATTAATGGTATATCACTGTATATTTATCTACCACTTTATTTATAATCTAAAATATTATTAAGTGTATTTCTGTTTCAATTAAACATCGTCTATGTGCAATGTTCTAATCTAGCATGTATCTTTTTTGGATACAACATTCTAATGTAAATGAAATAAAACCTAGTGCAATGTCAGTTAACCCTTTCAGGACCATAAGGTTTCTAAGAGTAGATATTAGTATGTAATTGTTTATTTTAGTTTGTTTAGACGTAAAATAAATAAAAATCATAAGAAAAATACATAACAATGTGTAGTTTTTTTTGGAATTTTATGGGAAATATTTTTCCCAATGGACTATAAAGGTAACACAAATTATAGTTAGGCTTATTATGCAATGTCTTTTATTTATTGGTTTATTAGAACAAAATGTTAACTAAAATAATACAAAATTATGAAATAAAATTACTATACAAAATGATGTGCTAATTATGATATTCTGCGAAGCAATTTCTTTTGGTAGTGAGGCAAAGATGGACATTGCACATAGTACATATATTATGCGTCCTGACAGTTCTTTTTTTTTCTAAACGTTCCCGTTTACGTAATTGCGTTCGGCATACGTTCTATTTTGACATTCTGCATAAAAAATGCAGATAAGGTTAAAATTAAATACGACAATCACCAATTTTAAAATGGGAAAAATGTTTCCCTTAGTCGTGAAAGGGATAAAACGAGATAAAAAATTATCGAATTTTTTTAAGAAATAAACTCTGATGCATGGTAACTATAACTTTCTGAAGACTTTTTAATAACAATTTGCTATGCTGAATTTCGTATTAATGGTATATCACTATATTTATCTACCACTTTGTTTATAATCTAAAATATTATTAAGTGTATTTCTGTTTCAATAAGACAAAGATTGTGTGCACTTTTCTAATGTAGTATGTATCTTTTTAGGTACAATATTCTAATGTAAATGAAATAAAACCTAGTGCAATGTTAGTTAAACACTTACCGTCACATTAAAGCCTGGATATAGAAATAAATTTAAAAGTAGAAAATGGTGAAGCGAGAGATTTATAAATGACAATATTAAAACAGAACGCCATTCCGATATTTTTTTTTTCTCAGAAATAATTCTCGTTAACCAGTATAAAGCACATCATTCTCTTTCCCAGGAGTTCCAGTGATCATTTCGAATGCGGTTTCTATCATAGGAGGACGACAGAATTTTTAAAGCAACAGGAGATCTAAAGGAAAAACCCGTAGGAAAAACTTCCAATTGTGTTTGCAGTTGTAATTGTTTTGAAATTGTTTTGCACCGTAGGAAAAACTTTCCAATAGTAGACATGTGTGTCTACCACTGGAAAGTAATCCCCACCCTACACACACACCTGTTACTTACCAAATACTAGACTTTAAAATTAAAAAGAATTAGAATTACTTGGAAAATTTTTCCCAAGTTCTCGCAATATACACGATCAACACATTTATCTAAGAGTTTGTGCTATATATATAGGGGAAAGAACTACCTGAAATTAAACAAACTGAGAAGTGTTAAAATTTAAATGATAAATTACATAATTGGTATTATGTAGGAAAAAGCGTTTCATGTTTCTAAATTGGTTCATTTTTGTAAACCGGGACATGAAGTTTTTACACGACATATTGGACCAGGCGGTGAAGCAACACCTCCTATAAGAGAAAGCCGGTGGACCAAAATTATGACGTCAGCACAGGTAGTTTTTGTAGTCTAGATATTTCTTATATATTTTTTCTATTATTATTAGTGGTGTACTTTTATGCTAATCTTTATATTAAAGTTTATTGATAAATATATCTTCTTAAAATGAAAATTATTCGTATTTATTGCCAATTATCATAATGTTAATAAATGCAAATAAGTTTCTTTCTAAATAAAGCCTATTTATAAATCAACATTGCTATAAATATTAGTATAAAAGTGCACCAGTAATAATAATAATCGAAATAAATATATAAATGAAGCCTGAATTAGAGGACTACATATTCTGACGTCAAAATGTGGTCCACTGGCATTATGTCATAGGAGGTGTTGCTTAATCCTGATATGGTTTATGTTTAGATAAAGGAGTGTTTAAGAGGGAAAGCTATCATAGGAGGTGTTCGGTGAAGTGTTAGACAAATTATAGGGTATCAAAATATGTTGTTAAGAAAAGACGCAACTTTTGAACTGTCAAAATAAGAGACGCGAGCTTCTATTTGGTGGGTTTCATTGAAAATCTGTCGTGCTCTACGTCAACATGCGTTGTCGAGAGCGTTATCTGGAAGAAACATTGTTGCAAGCTCAGTTTTCTGCACGAAAAACGTTACTAGACTGTAACATGCAAACATTTTTCAAAACCTGAAAACAGCCGAATTCTCAAAGCCATTATTCCACAAATCAAGGTCTTATTAGTGTTACTGTTTTACACGACATTTCGCGCTATAAGAGATTGCTACTCATACCTACGGGGAGGGGGGTATGGTGGCTCATTCGGTAGCTCGCCAGGCTCGTAACCCACTTGGGGTATTTCCCAGGTTCGAGACCTACTGGAGCAGCATTCAGATTTATCTCCATAAAATTCCTCACCCTGCCCACGGTCAGTAGGGAACACCGATGATCTTGGAAAGGCCACCATGCACACCATGGGCTAAATGGCCAGATCACAAGGACCCCGAAGGCTCAGAGAAAGTTGGGAGACGGGACATACTGGAACAGCTGTTGGGAGACAGGTGGTAGCCTCCCGTCAAGATTATCCAGCGTGTTCTTCAACGTGCACGCTTTTCGTTCATAACAGGGTATGAATCTCCGCATACGGGGTTGCATACCCTGCTTAACGTTCGGGGACTCCATACCCTGTTAACGTTCCATCCGACGGACGGCGACCTTTCGAAGACCATCTGTGTTCCCTACTGACTGGCAGGGCGGAGGAGTTTTGCGGTGATAAATTTCAACGCTGACCCAGCTGGGAGTCATACCTGGGGACCACAGATTACAAGCCTGCCGCGCTACCGACTGACTCCTCCTTCCTCCCTCCCACCGGAATGCTGAATAAAAGAGACCATGACGAATGCCTTTGGGTATACTTTTGACTTCGTTTTTCGGACGTTAGGATGGTGAAATATTTCTGATCAGAATTCAAGATTTTAAATAACGTTGAGGTTTGTGGTTTATTGTGACTTCTTGAAAAGCATATGACAGCATTTTCATACTAGAATGTGATTTGGAAACACCGATTTCAAATGCATTGTAACTTACAAATCTTTTCTGCCTTTATACTTAAAATATAATGTCCTCATGACAGGAACACTTGAAACTCATAAAAGTGAAAATCAATAAAGAAATATGTTAGATATTATTTTGTATATTATTTTAATCAAACTATTCGGTGGTAGTTTAGTTGGCAACCAAAAAATTGTAAAAACGTTCGAAGCAAATATTAATTCTCATTGACCTTTAAACAGAAACACTTCAACTAATTCTGCCGTCGTACCACATCAGGAATTTGGGGTCTATCTTGCTATAAGAATTAAATTGACATTAATTTAAATAATGCTAATAATACCGATTTACCTAAGTTTGATTTTTATGTGTATCACCTTTTCGAAGACAGTTATACGACCTTTAATACTCTTAAAAGAGAACTAAGAAACTAATTACAGTTGGCTTTCCACATTCGCGAGGGTTACAGGCGCAGGACCCCCGCGAATGTGGAAAAACCGCGAATATATCTAGGCTCCCCAAACCTTAACTCTTAATATCGTTGGGGGAGGGGGTGGCTCAGTTGGTAGCGCGCCAGTTCCCAGGTTCGAGTCCCAGCTGGGTCAGCGTTGAGATTTTTCTCCGCAAAATTCCCCGCCCTGCCCACGGTCAGTAGGGGACACCGATGGGCTTGGAAAGGCCGCCGTCCGTCGGATGGGACGTTAAGCCGTGGCCCCGTGTGTGGGAGAGCCATACCCTGTGCACGTTAAAGAACACGCTGGATGGCCTTGACGGGAGACTACCATCTGTCTCCCAACAGCTGTTCCAGTGGGTCCCCTCCTCCAACCTTCTCTGAGCCTTCGGGGTCCATATGACCTGGCCATTTAGCCCATTGTGTGCAAAAAAGTGCCGCTCAGAGGTAAAACAACCCAACCCAACTTAATACCGTTGACCATATTTAACACACAAACAACAGTAAAACAATACACTGTACTGCAACAGTATGTTTTATAAATTTAAAATTATAGTATCAACAATGTAGGCTAACACACACACACAGAGTGAGAGACAATACACAGTTTTTACAGTATGTGATGCAATACTTGTACTATTCAGATAGCAGTAAAATTATTAAAGTTTATAAAACACAGTTATATACAGTACATTACAGTACTATACAGTACACTAAGAGACAAAACACGTGAGTGAGGCTGGTTAGTACCGAGACAAAGAGCATGGCTCCTCAAACTGAGTGCGTAGTCTGCAGTTCTTTAGCGCACTCTAACTTTTTTTACAAAATTTAACTTTATATAATAAATTTGTGTATAAATTTATGGTAGTAAGTGATAAAATTGATTAATAATACATATAGTTTATGCATTTATGACTTACTAAACTGTTTTTTAGTTTTCTTTACATTTTCTAGTATACGCGCGTCGTCAGCGATTTTTTGCAGTAGGCCTCAAAACTAAAAAAAAATTTTCCATTTAATTATTGATGGCAAATTAGCGAATAATCAAATACGCGAAAGTTAAATCCGCGAAAGTCGAGGTTCGACTGTACTTGAGTTTATAAGCAATTCAACTTTATCAATTAAAAATAGTCTCTTAAATTTACTTCATCACACTAATTCCAAAGGTTCCATATGTTGTAAAAATGCTAATTTCCATTTAAAATTATACTAGGCCTTAGCAACAGATACTCGGGGGGCGGGGGTCTTTATTGGGGCCAGAGGTCTGGGCCCTTTATGCCTCTGGGGCGGGGGTGGCTCAGTCGGTAGCGCATCAGGCTCGTAATCTATAGTTCCCAGGTTCCAGTCCCAGCTGAGTCAACGTTGAGATTTATCTCCGCAGAACTCCCCGCCCTGCCCTTGGGGCGGAGGTGGCTCAGTCGGTAGCGCGCCAGGCTCGTAATCTGTAGTTCCCAGGTTCGAGTCCCAGCTGGGTCAGCGTTGAGATTTATCTCCGCAAAATTTCCCTGCCCTGCCCACGGTCAGTAGGGGACACCGATGGGCTTGGAAAGGCCGCCGTCCGTCGGATGGGACGTTAAGCCGTGGCCCCGTGTGCGGGAGAGCCATACCCTGTGCACGTTAAAGAACACGCTGGATGGCCTTGACGGGAGGCTACCATCTGTCTCCCAACAGCTGTTCCAGTGGGTCCCCTCCCCCAACCTTCTCGGAGACTTCGGGGTCCTTGTCGCCTGGCCATTTAGCCCATGGTGTGCAAAAAAGTGCCGCTCAGAGGTAAAACAATCCAATCCAAACCCCGCCCTGCCCAAGTCACTAGGGGACACCGATGGGCTTGGAAAGGCCGCCGTCCGTCGGATGGGACGTTAAGCCGTGGCCCCGTGTTCAGGAGAGCCATATCCTGTGCACGTTAAAGAACACGCTGGATGGCCTTGACGGGGGTTCTACCATCTGTCTCCCAACAGCTGTTCCAGTGGGTCCCCTCCCCCAACCTTCTCTGAGCCTTCGGGGTCCATGTGACCTGGCCATTTAGCCCATGGTGTGCAAAAAAGTGCCGCTCAGAGGTAAAACAATCAAACGTTAAAGAACACGCTTGATGGCCTTGACGGGAGGCTACCATCTGTCTCTCAACAGCTGTTCCAGTGGGTCTCCTCCCCCAACCTTCTCTGAGCCTTCGGGGTCCATGTGACCTAGCCATTTAGCCCATGGTGTGCAAAAAAGTGCCGCTCAGAGGTAAAACAATCCAACCCTTTATGCCTTTGCTTTAATCTGGTTCCCGTTTTTTTTTAAAAACAGTCATTCACAAACAATTGTTAAAAGTTTCATTCATTATGAAAAGAACAATATGAAAAAAATAATTTATTGAAATATACTGCAAAAGATATGTTCAGTTAATTCCTGTGAAGCTTAAATTGAGGATTATGATTAATTTCAATTACGATTAATGCCAGATTTACTGACTACTATACTAGTTAGATTGTTTTACTTCTGAGCGGCACGTTTTTGCACACAAATGGGCTAAATTGCCAAGTTATAAGGATACCGAAGGCTCAGAGAAGGTTGGGGGTGACGTCATAACTTGGTCCACAGGCCTTCTGTTGAAAGAGGATTGTTATAATCATACCATTGTCCCTCAGGAAAAAAAATATTCATTTCTTGACATGTGAAACAAAATCTAAATTCCCTCATTGGAGGGGCGGGGTGGCTCAGTCGGTAGCGTGCCAGGCTCGTAATTTGTAGTTCCCAGGTTCGAGTCCCATCTGGGTCAGCGTTGAGATTTATCTCCGCAAAATTCCCCGCCCTGCCCACGGTCAGTAGGGGACATCGATGGGCTTGGAAAGGACGCCGTAGGTCGGATGGGACGTTAAGCCGTGGCCCGTATGCAGGAGAGCCATACTCTGTGCACGTTAAAGAACACGCTGGATGGCGTTGATGGGAGGCTACCATCTGTCTCCCAACAGCTGTTCCAGTGGGTCTCCTACCCCAACCTTCTCTGAGCCTTCGGGGTCCATGTGACCTGGCCATTTAGCCCATGGTGTGCAAAAAAGTGCCGCTCAGAGGTAAAACAACCCAACCCAACCCTAGCAACCAAATTGAAAAAAAAATTGTTCTAAGATGTTAGTATTTCAGATGACTTCTTTCGATCATAAACTTACACCATATTCCAAATAGTTAAATTGCATATCTGAATTCCAGGACGTAATTGCCGTATAAGAAAGGAGCACCGCTGCTACAAGCCTCAGATATTCTAATATACTTCTACAATTATCTTATATATATATATGAGGGACGTTCTGTAGCCATTGCACTTACTTCAACAAAACTTCTACTGTCTTTCAATGTACTCCCCTCCATCATCCATGCGGGGCGGGGGTGGCTCAGTCGGTAGCGCGCCAGGACCTGCTCACGGTCAGTAGGTGACACCGATGGGCTTGGAGAGGCCGCTGTCCATCGGATAGGACGTTACGCCGTGGGCCCGTATGTAGGAGAGCCATACCCTGTGCACGTTAAAGAACACAGTGGATGGCCTTGACGGGAGGCTACCATCTGTCTCACAACAGCTGTTCTAGTGGGTCCCCTCCCCCAACCTTCTCTGAGCTTTCGGGGTCCTTATAATCTGGCCATTTAACCAATGGTGTGCAAAAAAAAGTGCCGCTCAGAGGTAAAACAACACAACCCATCATCAATGCTTCTCCTTCCTTCAATGTACTCCCCTCCATTATCAATGCGGTGCCGGGGTGCCTCAGTCGGTAGCTCGCCAGGCTCGTAATCTGTAGTTCCCAGGTTCGAGTCCCAGATGAGATGGGGCGGGGTGGCACAGTCGGTAGCGCGCCAGGCTCGTAATCTCAGTTCCCAGGTTCGAGTCCCAGCTGGGTCAGTGTTGAGACTAACCTCCGCAAAACACCCCGCCCTGCCCACGGTCAGTAGGGGTCACTGATTGGCTTAGAAAGTCCGTCGGATGGGACGTTAAGCCGTGGCACCGTGTGAGGGAGAGCCATACCCTGTGCATGTTAAAGAACACACTAGATGGCCTTGACAGGAGGCTACCATTTGTCTCCCAACAGCTTTTCCAATTGGTCCCCTCCCCCCAACCTTCTCTGAGCCTTCGGGGTTCTTGTAACCTGGTCAGTTAGCCCATGGTGTGCAAAAAAGTGCCGTCAGAGGTAAAACAACCCAACCCATCATCAATACTTCTGCTGTCCTTCACTGTACTCCCCTCCATCATTAATGCAAAGTTGAAGACGTCAGTGCCAGTTCTTGAACGTTTGGTGGTACTCCTGTTGGGGAATATTCCGCAACTCTGAATGAATGCATTTTGCAAGCCTGCACCCTTGATAAAAGTTTCCATAAGATCCTTTTTAACTTTTGAAAAGAACCAAAAATCGCATGTGGCAAGATTGGATGAATATGCAGGTTGGGTTGGGTTGTTTTACCTCTGAGCGTGGACTCCGAAGGCTCAGAGAAGGTTGGGGGAGGGGACCCACTAGAACAGCTGTTGGGAGACAGATGGTAGCCTCCCATCAAGGCTATCCAGTGTGTTCTTTAACGTGCACAG
This sequence comes from Ryuthela nishihirai, assembly GCA_038380435.1. Taxonomy (NCBI): domain Eukaryota; kingdom Metazoa; phylum Arthropoda; class Arachnida; order Araneae; family Heptathelidae; genus Ryuthela; species Ryuthela nishihirai. Next base: position 18,462 of record JAWZYU010001023.1, on the reverse strand, counting down.
GGTATGGCTCTTCCGCACAAGGATTCGGTTGTTTTACCTCTGAGCGGCACTTTTTTGCACACCATGGGCTAAATGGCCAGGTCACATGGACCCCGAAGGCTCAGAGAAGGTTGGGGGAGGGGACCCACTGGAACAGCTGTTGGGAGACAAATGGTAGCCTCCCGTCAAGGCCATCCAGCGTGTTCTTTAACGTGCACAGGATATGGCTCTCCCGCACACGGGGCCAGGGCTTAACGTCCCATCCGACGGACGGCGGCCTTTCCTAGCCCATCGGTGTCCCCTACTGACCGTGGACAGGGCGGGGAATTTTGCGGAGATAAATCTCAACGCTGACCCAGCTGGGACTCGAACCTGGGAAACTACAGATTACGAGCCTGGCGTGCTACCGACTGAGCCACCCCCGCCCCTGAATATGCAGGATGGGGTAGCTGTTTGTTTTTGTTTTTTCCTGCACCAGATGGGCCGTAACTTGCCGGTTTTTGTTAGCCATTGGCATTGTCATTAAGAATACCCCCGTTGTTGGACGCTGCTTCTTCATCTCCTTAACCATTTTAGGCAAAACAGTGTTGGTATGGTATTGGTCATTTATAGTCATTTTTTTCAGGTAAGATGTCCACGGTTACCACTCTTTGGGAACTGAAAAAAATTGTGAACATCCTCTTCCTTGAGGAAAAGTTTTATCAGAGGATTTAGGAGCGTGGTTCATCTTCTGAAACTCAAACATAGTTGTCGACCTTTCTGGGTTGGGTTGTTTTACCACTGAGAGGCACTTTTTTGCACACAATGGCCAGGTCTCAAGGACCCCGAAGGTTCAAAGAAGGTTGGTGGAGGAGACCTACTGGAACAGCTGTTCGGAGACAGATGGTAGCCTCCCGTCAAGGCCATCCAGCGCCATCCAGCGTGTTCTTTAACGTGCACGGGGTATGGCTCTTCCGCACACGGTGCCACGGCTTAACGTCCATCCGACGGATAGCGGCCTTTCCAAGCCCATCAGTGTCCCTATTGACCGTGGGAAGGGAAATTATTAATGTTTATTTATAAATATATCTTATTTGAAAGAAAAATTATTTTAATTGATTAGCAATTATCATAATGCTAATAAATTACGAAGAAAAACCAATTGTGCTCCCTTTTGCTCCCTCCGCAAATTTTCCTTCCTTACAGTTAAGGATGAACAATACAGTACTGAAAGTAGTTAAATTCCATTACATTTCTCAGGGGGGTGTTATTTTTATTTTTTTTTTATGAAGTAATTAGAGGGTTTCCTCTGTTTGAAGACTTTCGGGGCCTCCAGCTACCAGTGGACCAATAAGGATGATTTGCCCCCCATGGAGTTTTGAAAAAATTCTTTGTTTTCATAAGATGAGGGGTATTACTACTAAGTAAAATCGAGATGTCTATGTACTCAAGAATTTAGCTGAAACTTTAATTGAAGCAAAGTATGCTTCCTTTGCAAAACTATTTACGGATGGGATTTTTACGGACTGGTATTGATAAAATTTAGTAATCTATTTAAAGCAGAGTTAGGCAGATTTTTGAAACCTTTATAAGAAAGTTCGTCAGGTCCTGGGGGCTGTGGAGTTCTTACATAATTTGAGAGCTATCTTAAGTTCAGAAATGCTAAAATTTTAAATTTAAAAACATCCCTTCCCTTTTGGGTAAGAAAATTAATTTTTTCAAGTTCTTCTAACACTTCCGTTTCAGTTTGTATAAAGCATGGGAGAGTCGAAGTATCTTCAGAAGAAGAGAAGAATTCTGCGAACGTATTAGCTAGGCCTTGTGTGGAGAGATCCATTTCAAGGACTAAGAAGAGCCCATTACATTTCTCGGAGTTGTACTAGATTCAGAACTGAAATGGTCGAAATACGTGGAATTCATGGAAGAAATTTCAAGACCCTTTGTAAATATTCTGCCATGTCTGACTCCGAGGAAACAAGGAACCACCATTCAACAGATGATAAACATATATAAAAGCTTAATAAGATCCAGACTGGAATATGGAGGATTTCTTTGGGGAAAAATGCTAGCTCCACGTTAGTTAAAAAAATGGAAAAAAATCCAAATTAGAGACGTAAGAATCTGTCTGACCCAACTCCCTCCTTGTCCTACTGTCTCGCTTCTTGTTGAAGCCAATCTGGAACCTCTTTCTCTATAAGGAGACCCAATCTCCTCTTCCAACACTTTATAAGAATGATCTATAAACAACGGACTAACCCACTGCTTGAGAAGATTTTTTAGCAATTCACCCATGGGCCCGAGTGGTTAGCACGCTTGGCTACTGATCTAAGGGACCTGGGTTTGAGCCCCGGGTTAAAGCATGGTTTGTGTGTGTTGTTTTTCTGCTGAGGTCCTGCCATCCTCACAGACCTTCTACTATAAACTGACAGGCTCCTGTCAGACCTCTGTGGCAAGCAGCTGCTTGAGGGGGGTGTTATTTTTATTTTTATTTTTTTATGAAGTAATCAGAGGGTTTCCTCTGTTTGAAGACTTTAGGGGGCCTCCAGCTACCAGTGGACCAAAAAGGATGATTTGCCCCCCATGGAGTTTTGAAAAAATTCTTTGTTTTCATAAGATGAGGGTATTACTACTAAGTAAAATCAAGATGTCTATGTACTCAAGAATTTAGCTGAAACTTTAATTGAAGCAAAGTATTCTTCCTTTGCAAAACTATTTACGGATGGCTCTGTAAACAAGGATGAGGGAAGAGCGGCTGCTGCAGTTTGGATCCCAGATCAGAATTTGCATTTAGCAGTTAGACTACCGGACCAAACAGAAGTTTTCACAACTGAATTTGTAGCCATAGAAATGGCCCTTAAGTGGGATACTACTCTGTCCTGTGACAAAGTTATTATTCTGTCTGATTGCCGATCAGTTATTAAGTTATTACAAGGAGGCCAGGAAAGATCTAGGAACAATGAGCTTTTCTGCAACATTTTGCACTTTCGACTAAAATGATGAAAAAGAATTGAAAAAGCATTGAGTTAAACGTGCAGTGGATTCCCAGCCACGTCGGCGTTGGAGGAAATGAAATTGTTTTTCAAAATAGCTGAGGAAACGTTATTACGTGAAAACTGGCTCAATATTCCAAGAGGTTTCGATTATTATAAAAGCAAAAGTAAGCAAATTTTAAAACAAAATTTTTTGCATTATTTTAAACTTCATTCTTCCTCGCATCTGAATCATAGGAGTTTGATTAGTCAAACCATTGATCCATTTCAAGATTTCCGACTGACTGAAAAGGGCATGGTGACCACCAGGCTCATAACAGGGACCACAAGACTGAATGATCAAATGCATAAGATGAACAGAGCTGAGTCATCTTCCTGTGAGGTTCGAGTCCCAGCTTGGTCAGCGTTGAGATTTATCTCCGCAAAATTCCCCGCCCTACCCACGGTCAGTAGGGGACACCGATGGGATTGGAAAGGCCGCCGTCCGTCGGATGGGACGTTAAGCCGTGCCCCCGTGTGCGGGAGAGCCATACCCTGTGCACGTTAAAGAACACGCTGGATGGCTTTGACCGGAGGCTACCATCTGTCACCCAATAGCTGTTCCAGTGGGTCTCCTCCCCCAACCTTCTCTGAGCCTTCGGGGTCCATGTGACCTGGCCATTTAGCCCATGGTGTGCAAAAAAGTGCCGCTCAGAGGTAAAACAACCCAACGTTAAAGAACACGCTGGATGGCCTTGACGGGAAGCTACCATCTGTCTCCCAACAGCTGTTCCAGTGGGTCTCCTCCCCCAACCTTCTCTGAGCCTTCGGGGTCCATGTGACCTGGCCATTTAGCCCATGGTGTGCAAAAAAGTGCCGCTCAGAGGTAAAACAACCCAACCCAACTCTTCCTGTGATACATGTAGAACAAAAGAAACAGTCTCTCATGTGTTACTTAATTGCAGCAAATTTGATACTCATAGAGATCAAATGCTAAACTCACTGGAGGAGGTTGGAATTAAGGAATTTACACTCAAAGATCTACTGGGACACCAAAATTTGATAAAAAGGAAATATACTTTTAAATTAACATTACAATTTTTAAAGGATACAATATTGATTGACAGAATTTGATTTAGTGCCCAAATAATACCATAATGTTTTTGTGTTAGGAGAGCAATCACTCCTAAGATTTTAATGATGTTAATCAAGAACTTTCAGTTTCTACTAAACTACCTCCTGCCTTCAGAAAACTTTAGAATGTTCAAGATTACAGACAATTTTATGGTTTTGCTTTTGAAATTTAAGTTTTCCATACTCAATTGAGAGGACTCTCCCACATAGTGCACGGTCCTTGCAGAATTTCCGGACGAGAGGGGCGAAAGGCCCCGAGTGATATTTGGAATAATAGTTTATGTTATAAAAGAAAAGGACTACTTGTATTGACGTCATAACTTGGTCCATAGGCATTCTGTTGTAGGAGGTGTTGGTTTATTACTCTGGATTTATAGTAGTCTATTTTAACTGGTATTCAAAGTTTATTGTTTTCGGCAAACATTTGTTTATAGTCCGAAATTATTATTTCATTCGACACTTAGAATTTTCGCTTCTAAACTGAGTACTTTACCCATTGCTCGTATTACTGCGAATGATTTCATAATTGAAATCACTTCTTCTAGAACTCGTCAGGAACCTGTTATATTTGGAATGTAATAATACTTAACTAAATATATAGCTAGAATTTTAAATTATCAACCGGTAGTAAATTAATATTAATTTATTTCAAAAATTTTAATTTCCTATAAATAAGTATCCGATAAATAAACTTTAAATGTGATTTGTTAAAAATAACTTTTCAATTTGGAAACCTGTTTGCTAAAAAATGTCATATATTCACGGTAAATACTAATGAAACTATGTTTTGTGCTAAGATGGTCAAATAACTTAGAAACCTAAAAAAAGTAGGCAAATAAAATCGTGACATTTGGGACGACTATGAAATGATAATTTCTGTAACTACTGGCAATAATTAGTTACTAATAAAAAATACTTAAACTTGCGGGCGAATTTTTTTACTGGGCAAGTTGAACCCAATTCCTCACCACTTCCTACTATAGAGCATTTTCTAAAGAAATTGGCTTCAAAAATATTAATCAGCTTTCAATAACATACATTTATTTCTTAATTCTACTAACGCACAAAACGAGAATCGTGAAGTTTAAATAACAAGAAACCAGATGATTCGGTTGGGTTGTTTTACCTCTGAGCGGCACTTTTTTGCACACCATGTGTTAGATGGCAAGGTCACAAGGACCCCGAAGGCTCAGAGAAGGTTGGGGGAGGGGACCCACTGGAACAGCTGTTGGGAGACAGATGGTAGCCTCCCGTCAAGGCCATCCAGCATGTTCTTTAACGTGCACAGGGTATGGCTCTCCCGCACACGGGGTCACGGCTTAACGTCCCATCCGACGGACGGCGGCCTTTCCAAGCCCATCGGTGTCCCCTACTGACCGTGGGCAGGGCGGGGAATTTTGCGGAGATAAATCTCAACGTTGACCCAGCTGGGACTCGAACCTGGGAACTACAGATTACGAGCCTGGCGCGCTACTGACTGAGCCCACCCCCCCCCCCACCCTCGCCCCAGGTGGTTGAGTAACAAGGTATTGAAGGCTGCGAACAGTCTTCAATATAAAAAAAATATGAATAAGTTAAAAATGCTTTAAAATATCGGTATTTCTATATGTACCTTAAAAGATAGAAAATAAATAATAATATCGATGGTACAATCAGTCGGGGCGGGGGTAGCTCAGTTGGCAGCGGGCCAGGCGCGTAATCTGCAATTCCCAGGTTCTAGTCCCAGCTGAATCAGCGTTGAGATTTATACTCCACAAAACTCCCCGCGCTGCCCACGGTCAGTAGGCAACACCGATGGGCTAGGAAAGTCCGTCAGATGGGACGTTAAGCCGTGTGCGGGAAAGCTATACCCTGTGCACATTAAAGAACATGCTGAATGGCCTTGACAGGAGGCTACCATCTGTCTCCCCACAGCTACTACAGTGGATCCTCTCCCCCAACCTTCTCTGAGCCTTCGGTGTCCTTGTGACCTGGCCACTTAGCCCTTTGTGTGCAAAAAAAGTGTCGCTCAGCGATAAAACAACTCATATCGCTTTAAAGAAGGTTCTTATATAAGTACAGAGAGACCCTGTTATCCACTTTCCCGCATATACCGGGCCGATTTATTGGGGAATTCTACGTAAAAATTACCCGAACTTCCGAGGAACACATCCGTGGACCACAAATGATAACAACAATGTCATTTCAGCAGATAATCCTTAACATTTAAAGATTTAAGAGGAACCTTCAACAAAATGATGAAACTGTAGATTATTTTAGGGTTGGGTTGGGTTACCTCTGAGCGGCACTTTTTTGCACACCATGGGCTAAATGGCCAGATCACATGGACCCCGAAGGTTCAGAGAAGGTTGGGGGGGGGACCCACTGGAACAGCTATTGGGAGACAGATGGTAGCCCCCCCGTCAAGGCCATCCAGCGTGTTCTTTAACGTGCACAGGGTATGTCTCTCCCGCACATGGAGCCACGGCTTAACGTCCCATCCGACGGATGGCGGCCTTTCCAAGCCCATCGGTGTCCCCTACTGACCGTGGACAGGGCGGAGAATTTTGCGGAGATAAATCTCAACGCTGACCCAGCTGGGACTCGAACCTGGGAACTACAGATTACGTGCCTGGCGCGCTACCGACTGAGCCACCCCCGCCCCGTCCAGAGGGTCCCCCCCCCCCCCCCACCTTCTCTGAAGGTCCTTGTGACATGGCCATCTAGCCCATTGATTGAAAAAAAGTGCCTCTCAGAAATAAAACAATCCAACCCTATAATAGGGCAATTTGAGCATCTTGCAGATTCTTACAGTTTTCACCTTACATTCCGAGGAGGGGATGAGAAGATGGTAGCAGATGATTGCCATCCCTTTACTGGTCGTGCCTCTCCAGCTCCTCCTAAGCCTAAGTCTCTTCCAACATCAACCTCCAATCCAAGCAATCAGTCCCAACAGCTTTACTTCTGAAGATAATAAAAATCACTAATATGTAAAACAGTTTTATTTAAGCGAAATATCTACGTCTAATTAATGGCTTCTCTGCAAAAAAAAATACTCTACGTACCCACATACACAAACTCGTGCTCATCGAACACACAGAATATAAATTTTATGTCTTATTTTTAAAATAAGTAGATCGCAAGCGATATGCCGCCATTGCTCATTGGTATCGCATGACTTCCAGTGATACGCCGAGAGTTAGGGCAAGACCACCTCAATATATCAATCTTCTATACTGCAGTAGCAGAAAGCCTACTTATTAAATATGTATGCCAGTTTAAATTAAAGGCCTATTTCTAAAAATTTATACTGGTAGTTAATTATTTTTAGAAAATTTTGTTATTAAATTTAAAATATTTGAGAATTTTTAATAAAATTCTCATGAGTAAAATACATTTTCAGTCAGTTTTAAAATAAAACTTTTACTTAAATTTTCAGCAAATTAAATTACTTATATTTTAAGGCATAATTAATTTTTCTCCTTTCTTCCCTCCTTTCGCTCAAAGCTGTCCTGGCATGGTGTATCAAGGTGGCTTGGTTAGCGTCATTTGTTTGGTCATGATCATTTGTTCTGTCTTTTAACCTCTGAGTAGCACTTTTTGTACACAATATACTAAATGGCCAGGTCACAAGGACCCCGAGGGCTCAGAGAAGGTTTGGGAAAGGAGACCCACTAGACAGCTGTTAAGAGTGTTTTACTTTTTAATTAATTAAATATCAGTTAAATACAGTAATTTATTTTTTTATTGTTTGAAAACGAGCGTTCAATATTCGCCAGAAGTAATATTTTAATTGTATGCTTTATGTATTGTATTTGCAACAGAAATAGAGTACAAAAACACAAAACGGATAGCATATAGATGATGAATATTTTTATTATCAACAAGATGAGTTCATATCGTAAAAAGGTAATTTCTATTTCTTGTTTTTGGTTCAAATAGGTTCATAGAACCAAAGATCTCTTTGCATTCAACAAACTCGCTTTATTATCACTATTTTTCTATCTTTCTTATTTCAAAGATGTCATTTTATTCTCTTTTTCGATTGATACGCATCATTTTCCTGCTGGTCTGTAGATGTAAAATGTTCTTCGTCTTTCGAATTGAGATGTAGGACCATCTTTGTATTTTTAAAGGCGATTTAAAATATTTTTTTTTCTTTATGATGAAACATAGAACTCCCTAGGTTTTCAAAGGGAACGTTTTTGAATATAGAATATTATTTTGCTTTCTGGTGGGTTGGTAAGACAGAACTTTCCCTTTTTCATATATGATTCTCCTTTGTCTCTTTCAAAGTTATATGCATGATCTTCTTTAATGTTAGATGTAAGATCTACTTTGCCTTTTTGATGGTAGATGTATGATCTTTGTCTTTTTGATGTTAGATGTATGATCTTTGTCTTTTTGATGTGATATGTATGATCTTTGTCTTTTTGATGTTAAATGTATGAGCTCTTTGTCTTTTTTGATGTTAGATGGATGATTTTTCTCTATCTTTTGTGATTAGATCAGTGGTTTCCAACATTTTTGAATCCAGAGTCGCCTTTACTCTTTTTGCCTCTGTTTTTTTACCTCTTTCTTCGTGGAATTCAAAAAAGATTTTACAAAACTAGTTGAAATAAAATTTACCGTGTATGTAAATTTACCGGCATTTTGTTATTGTAGCCATGAATTTCTAAAGTTTTTCGATTGAAACAAAACATGCATAGCTATGTTAATCTAAGAACTATCGGTATTTTGTTTAATCAATTTCTACCGAAAATCTCGGAAACATCACAACTAACTTAAAGGTTAGTTGTGATGTTCTTCTTCCATATTACTAAAACATCCTCATTGGAAACTACTGGGCGAGATGCAAGAATGTCGGATCTTTTTTGTCTTTAAAAGTTATTTTCTAGGATTTTCTTATCCTTTGAAATGGGATGTAGGAATGAAGAATCCTCTTTGTCTTTTAAAGTTAGTTTTAGGGTTTTCTTATCTTTTGAAATAAAATGTAGGAATGTATGATCTGCTTTATCTTTTAAAGTCAGTTTTTTGGTATTTTCTTATCTTTTGAAATGGGGTGTAGGAATGAAGAATCCTCTTTGTTTTTTAAAGTTAGTTTTAGGGTTTTCTTATCTTTTAAAATGAAATGTAGGAATGTATGATATGCTTTATCTTTTAAAGTCAGTTTTTTTGGTATTTTCTTATCTTTTGAAATGGGGTGTAGGAATGAAGAATCCTCTTTGTCTTTTAAAGTTAGTTTTAGGGTTTTCTTATCTTTTGAAATGAAATGTAGGAATGTATGATATGCTTTATCTTTTAAAGTCAGTTTTTTTGGTATTTTCTTATCTTTTGAAATGGGGTGTAGGAATGAAGAATCCTCTTTGTCTTTTAAAGTTAGTTTTAGGGTTTTCTTATCTTTTGAAATGAAATGTAGGAATGTATGATATGCTTTATCTTTTAAAGTCTTTTTTTGGTATTTTCTTATCTTTTGAAATGGGGTGTAGGAATGAAGAATCCTCTTTGTCTTTTAAAGTTAGTTTTAGGGTTTTCTTATCTTTTGAAATGAAATGTAGGAATGTATGATATGCTTTATCTTTTAAAGTCAGTTTTTTTGGTATTTTCTTATCTTTTGAAATGGGGTGTAGGAATGAAGAATCCTCTTTGTCTTTTAAAGTTAGTTTTAGGGTTTTCTTATCTTTTGAAATGAAATGTAGGAATGTATGATCTATTTTATCTTTTAAAGTCGTTTTTTGGTATTTTCTTATCTTTTGAAATGGGGTGTAGGAAAGAAGAATCCTCTTTGTTTTTTAAAGTTAGTTTTAGGGTTTTCTTATCTTTTGAATGGAAATGTAGGAATCTGCTTATGAAATGTAGGAATCTGCTTTATCTTTTAAAGTCAGTTTTTTTGGTATTTTCTTATCTTTTGAAATGGGGTGTAGGAATGAGGATCTCCTTTGTCTTTTTCGCTTACATGTAAAATCTTTATTTCCTTTCGAGGTGAAATATAGGACCATACTATTTTTCTCTTTTTAAATGAGATATTGGACATTATTTCCATCAGATATCGGACTTCTTTTCGTTTTTCAAGTGTTTTAGGCATTATTTTCTTTCATTTATGTGGGTGAGATATAGAATTTCTTTCGAGGTTAGATGTAGGATCTTCTATGTCTTTAAAGGTGAGATGTGGTGTTTGTAACTTTGTGTTATCAAGAGGTCGTGGGATAGTATCCCACTAGGATTAAGACAATTTTTAATCTATACTCAAGGTTGTTCACATCCTACAGATAATTACCTGCGTTTGCTTGTTATTAAACAACTTCTTTCCTGTTTTTGAAACGAGATATATATATAGTATATATTCTTCACCTTTTCATGTGAAATGCAAGAACGTTAATTTTTTAGGTTATTATAATACAAGACAATAAATCCGTTAGGTTAGTTGCGGTGGTGGATGATAAATCCTTTAGATTTGGTGTGATAGAGGGTGATAAATCCTTTAGGTTAGTTGCAATGGAGGATGATAAATCCTTTAGGTTATCTGCCATGGACGATGATAAATCCTTTAGGTTAGATGTGATGAAGGGTGAAAAATCCTTAGGTTAGTTGCGGTGGTGGATGATAAATCCTTTAGATTTGGTGTGATAGAGGGTGATAAATCCTTTAGGTTAGTTGCAATGGAGGATGATAAATCCTTTAGGTTATCTGCCATGGACGATGATAAATCCTTTAGGTTAGATGTGATGAAGGGTGAAAAATCCTTAGGTTAGTTGCGGTGGTGGATGATAAATCCTTTAGATTTGGTGTGATAGAGGGTGATAAATCCTTTAGGTTAGTTGCAATGGAGGATGATAAATCCTTTAGGTTATCTGCCATGGACGATGATAAATCCTTTAGGTTAGATGTGATGAAGGGTGAAAAATCCTTAGGTTAGTTGCGGTGGTGGATGATAAATCCTTTAGATTAGCTGCTGTGGAGGATGATAAATTCTTTAGATTTGGTGTGATATAGGGTGATAAATCCTTTAGGTTAGTTGCAATGGAGGATGATAAATCCTTTAGGTTATCTGCCATGGAGGATGATAAATCCTTTAGGTTAGATGTGATGAAGGGTGAAAAATCCTTAGGTTAGTTGCGGTGGTGGATGATAAATCCTTTAGATTAGCTGCTGTGGAGGATGATAAATCCTTTAGGTTAGGTGTGTGAAGGGTGAAAAATCCTTAGGTTAGTTGCGGTGGTGGATGATAAATCCTTTAGATTAGCTGCTGTGGAGGATGATAAATCCTTCAGATTTGGTGTGATAGAGGGTGATAAATCCTTTAGGTTAGTTGCAATGGAGGATGATAAATCCTTTAGGTTATCTGCCATGGAGGATGATAAATCCTTTAGGTTAGATGTGATGAAGGGTGAAAAATCCTTAGGTTAGTTGCGGTGGTGGATGATAAATCCTTTAGATTAGCTGCTGTGGAGGATGATAAATCCTTTAGGTTAGGTGTGATGAAGGGTGAAAAATCCTTAGGTTAGTTGCGGTGGTGGATGATAAATCCTTTAGATTAGCTGCTGTGGAGGATGATAAATCCTTTAGGTTAGGTGTGTGAAGGGTGAAAAATCCTTAGGTTAGTTGCGGTGGTGGATAGATTAGCTGCTGTGGAGGATGATAAATCCTTCAGATTTGGTGTGATAGAGGGTGATAAATCCTTTAGGTTAGTTGCAATGGAGGATGATAAATCCTTTAGGTTATCTGCCATGGAGGATGATAAATCCTTTAGGTTAGATGTGATGAAGGGTGAAAAATCCTTAGGTTAGTTGCGGTGGTGGATGATAAATCCTTTAGATTAGCTGCTGTGGAGGATGATAAATCCTTCAGATTTGGTGTGATAGAGGGTGATAAATCCTTTAGGTTAGTTGCAATGGAGGATGATAAATCCTTTAGGTTATCTGCCATGGAGGATGATAAATCCTTTAGGTTAGATGTGATGAAGGGTGAAAAATCCTTAGGTTAGTTGCGGTGGTGGATGATAAATCCTTTAGATTAGCTGCTGTGGAGGATGATAAATCCTTCAGATTTGGTGTGATAGAGGGTGATAAATCCTTTAGGTTAGTTGCAATGGAGGATGATAAATCCTTTAGGTTATCTGCCATGGAGGATGATAAATCCTTTAGGTTAGATGTGATGAAGGGTGAAAAATCCTTAGGTTAGTTGCGGTGGTGGATGATAAATCCTTTAGATTAGCTGCTGTGGAGGATGATAAATCCTTCAGATTTGGTGTGATAGAGGGTGATAAATCCTTTAGGTTAGTTGCAATGGAGGATGATAAATCCTTTAGGTTATCTGCCATGGAGGATGATAAATCCTTTAGGTTAGATGTGATGAAGGGTGAAAAATCCTTAGGTTAGTTGCGGTGGTGGATGATAAATCCTTTAGATTAACTGCTGTGGAGGATGATAAATCCTTTAGGTTAGGTGTGATGAAGGGTGAAAAATCCTTAGGTAGTTGCGGTGGTGGATGATAAATCCTTTAGGTTAGCTGCCATGGAGGATGATAAATCCTTTAGGTTAGGTGTGATGAAGGGTGAAAAATCCTTAGGTTAGTTGCGGTGGTGGATGATAAATCCTTTAGGTTAGCTGCTGTGGAGGATGATAAATCCTTTAGGTTAGTTATTATGAAGGATGATAAATCTTTTAGGTTAGGTGTAATGAAGGATGATAAATCCTTTAGTTTAGTTGCGATGGAGGATGATAAATCCTTTTTTAGTTGCGATGGAGGATGATAAATCCTTCAGCCTGCTGAAGAATAAGGTCGTCACCGTCACCACCAATCGTCGCCACCTATCATCCTGTAGAAAAAAAAATGAATCAACAATAAATTTGCATTCATAGAAATTCTCAAATGATAATTTAAAATGCATTAGATTATACAGCTCTCTCAGCTTCAATGAACACAAAAGTGGAGTTAAAATCATTTTGAGTTATATGGAGAGATCCTTAACACACTAAGAATGGAAGACGTTTGGGTAAAATGGCTATAACCCTTGGGGTTTATTGATAGGCCCCATAAGGGTTGGGTTGTTTTACCTCTGAGCGGCACTTTTTGCACACCATGGGTTAAATGGCCAGGTCACATGGACCCCAAAGGCTCAGAGAAGGTTTGGGGAGGGGACCCACTGGAACAGCTGTTGGGAGACAGATGGTAGCCTCCCGTCAAGGCCATCCAGCGTGTTCTTTAACGTGCACAGGGTATGGCGCTCCCGCACACGGCCCCACGGCTTAACATCCCATTCGACGGACAGCGGTCTTTCCAAGCCCATCGGTGTCCCCTACTGACCGTGGGCAGAGCGGGGTTTTTTGCGGAGGTAAATCTCAACGCTGACCCAGCTGGGACTCGAACCTGGGAACTGTAGATTACGAGCCTGGCGCACTACGCACTGAGCTACCCCCGCCTCCCAAGATATGGGAATTTGTTCTGTTGCTTCAATAAAAAAAAAGTGGTTTGCAACCCCAAAACGTTCCCTAGTCTTTTTCTATGATATTTGGGAGAAAAAATATAAATAATTTGTCATCCCTCATGGGTATAGTTGTTGATCAACCAACCTAAGGTATTTTTTTCAATAATTGAAGAATTGCATGGTGTTGCTGGGGCTGGGTTAACTCAGTCGGTAGCACACCAGGCTCGTAATCTGCAGTTCTCAGGTTCGAGTCCCAGCGGGCCAGTGTTAAGATTTATCTACGCACAACTGACCGTGGTCTATAGGGGACACCGATGTGTTTGGAAATGCTGTCGTCCTTCGTATGGGACGTTAATTCATGACTCCGTGTACGGGAGAGCCATACCCTGTGCACGCTAAAGAACGCTCTAGATGGCCTGTGGCAAGTTCTCTGTCGTCTAGTGACACAGATAACTTTTTGCAACAATAAGTAGCCAGGTCACAAGGACCCCGAAGGCTCGGGAGAGGACCCACTGAAATAGCTGTTAGAAAACAGATGGAAGTCTACGTCAACAGCTCTTCCAGTGGGTCCCCTCCCGAGCCTTCGGGGTCCTTGTGACCTGGCTACTTATTGTGTATGTTATTCGTCCAGTTATACAGCTGCTTCGTGAAATATTTCTCGATGACCGCCCAATTCATCATCTATTTTTACTACCGTTTGGACTCGTCACTCACCAGAACTTTTTGCACACAATAAATTACCAGGTCACAAGGACCCCGAAGGCTCGGGAGAGGACCCACTGGAATAGCTGTTAGAAAACAGATGGAAGTCTACCGTCAACAGCTCTTCCAGTGGTTCCCCCCCGCCCCGAGCCTTTGGGGTCCTTGTGACCTGGCTATTTATTGTGTGCAAAAATAATGCCGCTCAGAGGTAAAACTACTCAATACGGTGTTGCTCAGCACACAGAAAGAGATACAGTCTTTGTTCATAAAATGGTTTAGACACACTTTTATAATTGTTAAGGTTAATTTTATGTAATTTCAGGTTTATTTATAAATATACCATATATAGAAGGTAAATTAGTAGTTGAATAGAATTAGTTTTACATGTCGTGTTCACAGCCACAGACTGCTCATAATCCATGTACAATGATTGACAGAATTAAAGTAACACAGTTTTTCAACAAAATTTTGATTTTAAGGTCCCCAAAGGTAAAAATATGTTATTAATATAAACAACATTACATGCAAACTTCGAATAGGATTTTTATAAAATTATTTATGACTACATAAAAATGAATAACTACCAGTTGAATTTTAAGAAATAATTTTTAATATTAACACTAATTAATATGAAGAAACAATTATTGAGATATGCGGTCGTTTGCCCCAATTTCATAAAGACTTGTGCATCAACCACATATATACTCATGTTAAATGCATCTCAAAAAGGATTTCTGAGGCTGTTAAAAATAATCCTAATGATATTATTTCTTCTTTGCTTAATTATGATCATAATGTTCTTAATAAGTACAAGGGGCCTAAAATGATGGCTTTCTCTGAGGAAAGCTACTCGTTTTAGGTCTCTTGTACATGATATATGCTATTTTTACCTTGTGTTTTATGTTAGCCTCTAGGGGCCCACCAACGGGTAGTTTACCTGTTATATGTTTTTACTTATGCCAACTGGGCATATTCTCAGATGGAGATGGTAATGGGTAAAGGTTTACCTGGAACATCACTTTTCGCATTAATTTAATCGCATTAATTATTATCGTAGATCGTGTATATCCATACACGATCTACGATAAAAATTAAACTTTGATTAGTTTCACTTCTATCATACCGGGCCTAAATAATACGCTAACAGAAAACTATCGGTATATCTAGGTGACATTGTCTTGACCAGGGGGGGGGGGGGCTCAGTCGGTAGCGCGTCAGGCTCGTAATCTGTAGTTCCCAGGTTCGAGTCCCAGCTGGGTCAGCGTTGAGATTTATCTCCGCAAAATTCCTCGCCTGGCCCACGGTCAGTAGGGGACACCGATGGGCTTGGAAAGACTGCCGTCCGTCGGATGGGACGTTAAGCCGTGGCCCCGTGTGCGGGAGAGTCATACCCTGTGCACGTTAAAGAACACGCTAGATGGCCTTGACGGGAGGCTACCATCTGTCTCCCAACAGCTGTTCCAGTGGGTCCCCTCCCCCAACCTTCTCTGAGCCTTCGGGGTCCATGTGACCTGGCCATTTAGCCCATTGTGTGCAAAAAAGTGCCGCTCAGAGGTGAAACAACCCAACAACCCAACCTTGACCAAGGACACCTCAATTAATGAAGGCCATGAAAGCTATTTTGATGACGTCATGCAGGAGGGGTGTACTTTAAAATTTAGTATAATATTATTACTGGTTGTTTTGATATACTTAAATGAATAAAAATTAACTAACTGCAATAATAATGTAGATATAATTATATATACATATTCATTTTTGCTTTCTACTATTTCCTAATTTTATACTCTTTCTACAGAAGTAATATATTCAATATTATATTCATATGATAGGCGTATTTAAAACTACCACGAATAATATTAAAATTAAATTTTTAAATTTTCCTTCCTACCCGACTTTAAAAATATCCGTTATTGCGTTTACCATCGAATCACCATGAATAATATTAAAATTAAATTTTTAAAGTTTTCCTTCCTACCAGACTTCTGCTCACGATCAGTAGGGGACACCGATGGGCTTGGTAAGGCCGCCGTCCGTCGGATGGGACGTTAAGCCGTGGCCCCATGTGCGGGATGAGCCATACCCTGTGCACGTTAAAGAACACGCTGGATGGCTTTGACGGGAGACTACCATCTGCGTCCCAACAGCTGTTCCAATGGGTCCCCTCCACAACCTTTTTTGAGCCTTCGGGGTCCTTGTGACCTGGCCATTTAGCCCATGGTGTGCAAAAAAGTGCCGCTCAGAGGTAAAACAACTCAACGTTAAAGAACACGCTGGATGGCCTCGACGGGAGGCTACCATCTGTCTCCCAACAGTTGTTCCAGTGGGTCCTCTCCCCCAACCTTCTCTGAGCCTTCGGGGTCCATGTGACCTGGCCATTTAGCCCATGGTGTGCAAAAAAGTGCCGCTCAGAGGTAAAACAACTCAACGTTAAAGAACACGCTGGATGGCCTTGACGGGAGACTACCATCTGCCTCCCAACAGCTGTTCCAGTGGGTCATCTCCCCCAACCTTTTTTGAGCCTTCGGGATCCTTGTGACCTGGCCATTTAGCCCATGGTGTGCAAAAAAATGCCGCTCAGAGGTAAAACAACCCAACCCAAAATGGCGTACTATACTGACATGCTCCTCTCATATCCCTGTGGCATTTTTCAGAAATAAAACAATTCAACTAACATTAACCTAGATGTTTCTAAAAGAAGAAAAGGAAGATAAAAAAAAGTACTTACGGCATTTTTCCTCCAGTCATAGTAACAGTTGTTCCTCCGTTGCCATTACTTCCACCGCCGTTACTTCCACTGCCACTGCTGCTACTTCCACTGTCCCCACCCCCCTTTTTCTCTTTGGTAAAGATCGGCACCGGAAGAGGAAACGGAATGATGGCTGTCATTCCCTTTGACTTCAATCCCAGAGTGACGCCTTTGCTGTGCCACGGATCCCAATCTCCTCCCATCATGGATGCCATCATAGTGTCTGCTAGCATCTTATAGATACCTGCATCGATGCTCTGAGGGATCAAGAGGATCAAGAAGAGAAGCGTTGAGGATGCGGAAATTTTTCTGATGCTCGTCATCTTTGGGCAGTTCTGTAATAGAAGATCCCAAACATTGAAAATTTTACTTTCAATTTAAAAATTTAATAAGGAAGCTTTATTAAGAAATAGGAGGACTATGAAACTGCCTAACACATAACCTAAATATCCAGAAAATATCCTTTAGATGTCTAAGATGACCAGTAGATATCCACTGGTTGTCTTAGATATCTTTTCGAACTTTTCTGGAGATTGTGGTTATGTGGCAGTACACCCACAGTTCTTAGAGTTCATTTAAATCTGAGCAGTGGGAGCGGTGGGGGTTCAGTAGATAGGGGCCAGGTCGTAATCTGCACTTCCCAGGTACGAATCCCAGCTGGGCCAGCGCTGAGATTTATCTCCGTACAACTCCCCGCCCTGTCCACGATCAGTAGGGGACACTGATGAGATTGGAAAGGCCGCCGTTTGGCAGATGGAACGTTAAACAGTGGCCCCGTGTACGTGAGAGCTGTACCCTGTGCAAGTTAAAGAACACACTGGATGGCCTTGACGGGAGGCTACCATCTGTCACCCAACAGTTATTCCAGTGGGTCCCCTCCCCCAACCTTCTCTGAGCCTCTGGGGTGCTTGTTACCTGGCCATTTCTCCCATTGTGTGCAAAAAATGCCGCTCAGAGGTAAAACAACTCAACCCATCTACCTTAATACTTAAACAGAAAATATAATTATAGAAACTTCAGAATAATCGAGGGGTAGTTATGAATTTAGACTAAATGGATTTGAGCTTGATTATGGATCCTGGACTCGCTGCACTGGTTTGCCTCTGTAGAGGGAGAATCTGCCGCTGTGTTTTCTGTTTGCTTCTGGGTTGCCAGCCCTAAGTGAACAGAGGCATGGGATACCTTATATCAGCTGGTGGATAATCCTAATCAGAGGCCATCGCAGGTACCTGAACTTCACTTAGCTAGTTGGACATCGTCAAGCCTAAACTGGAGTAATGTGTCTCAGGTAGGCCATATGGTTCTTGAAAAAGTCCACTTGAAAAGGTGATGCCTGAAGTTCCTACCAGCATCGGTGACTTCAGCCTTTAGCGGAGGAGAAACAGGTCTTTGCCCCATGCCTGCGATCAGGGGGCTGTTTGATATTCTTGGCCCTAAAATAAACCTAGTTTCTTTAAAAATCCTACTAATCATTTTCTCTCTGCAGGAACGTGGAATGTGAGGACATTACATAGAGATTATTCTCTTGATGTCCTCAAGCAGGA